>JADPXZ010000025.1:0-40558 GCA_019009955.1 Riptortus pedestris
TGGCCATTATCTTTTTTGTTGACTTTTCCTGGTCTTCTCCAAGCCCCAACCTCGCTGCAATTTATTTGGTTTTCAGTCATCGGTCAGACAGCAATTCAGATTCCACAAGTTGGATTGTTTCAGAAGTGACAGCTTCCAGTGGGCGACCGGGACGTGGGTCATCTTCTAGACTTTCTCTCCCCAACTTAAATAATTTTGCCCATTCTTTCACTGTGGAATACGAGGGGGAGGACTGCCTGTATACACAATTCAAGCGCTCTTTAATTTGCGCAGGAGTAAGACCCTCTTTACAAAAGAATTTAATTACCACACAGTACTCGAGTTTAAACATTGTAAAAACGGGGAGTTTCCTTTAAGGCTGGACACTGACTGACAAGACTGAGGAAGTGCGGGCGATGGGTATGGAGTGAGCAGGCATGTACCTGCATAGGCGTATTGGTCCCGGAACGTTTGAAAGAGGGCAAGCAGGACAGGCCGGAAACTTATGGACCTTACTATGTAGATGCTCTATATTATGTTACAAACCACACCCTCCATAAAGATTTTAATATCCAATTTGTAAAAGACCTGATTACCTTAAGATTCAGAAAATCCCCCAAGAGGCTGTCCAGTCATTCTAATCCAGAAGTCCTAGCCCTTTCCAGTTCCACTCATCCATATTCCCCTCCACGGTGCCTCAAGAGACAATGGCCCAAAAATCTCCTATAGAAGTGTAAAGTGAAGTGATAGAAGTGGCTATTTCCTTCTCAAGTGCCATTCCTCCTTAGCTCTTGACTTCATTGCCAGGCAGGGAGAGGCTGCTCCGCTCATTGTGGTGAAGGGCTGTAGCTTCTGTCAAGAGTGATGAAGGAACTATTGTATTGTACATATCACACATTACCAAATACATTTAAATGCAGGCTGTAATATACTCAATAAAATAAAATCTAAACTTTATGTACTGCCATCAAATGCATACGTTGTAACTGATAATAATCATACTCTATGCACTGCATCAAGTGCATAGACAGTAAATGATAATAATCATACTCTATGCACTGCATCAAGTGCGTACACAGTAAATAATAATAATCATACTCTATGCACTGCATCAAGTGCATGCACAGTACATGATAATAATCATAATGCACTGCATCAAGTCCATACGCAGTAAATGATAATAATCATACTCTATGCACTGCATCAAGTGCATACACAGTAAATGATAATAATCATACTCTATGCACTGCATCAAGTCCATATGCAGTAAATGATAATAATCATACTCTATGCACTGCATCAAGTCCATATGCAGTAAATGATAATAATCATACTCTATGCACTGCATCAAGTGCATACACAGTAAATGATAATAATCATACTCTATGCACTGCATCAAGTCCATATGCAGTAAATGATAATAATCATACTCTATGCACTGCATCAAGTGCATACACAGTAAATGATAATAATCATACTCTATGCACTGCATCAAGTGCATACACAGTACATGATAATAATCATAATGCACTGCATCAAGTCCATATGCAGTAAATGATAATAATCATACTCTATGCACTGCATCAAGTGCATACACAGTAAATGATAATAATCATACTCTATGCACTGCATCAAGTGCATACACAGTAAATGATAATAATCATACTCTATGCACTGCATCAAGTGCGTACACAGTACATGATAATAATCATAATGTACTGCATCAAGTCCATACGCAGTAAATGATAATAATCATACTCTATGTACTGCATCAAGTCCATATGCAGTAAATGATAATAATCATACTCTATGCACTGCATCAAGTGCATACACAGTACATGATAATAATCATAATGCACTGCATCAAGTCCATATGCAGTAAATGATAATAATCATACTCTATGCACTGCATCAAGTCCATACACAAAAAATGATAATAATCATACTCTATGCACTGCATCAAGTCCATATGCAGTAAATGATAATAATCATACTCTATGCACTGCATCAAGTGCATACACAGTAAATGATAATAATCATACTCTATGCACTGCATCAAGTGCATACACAGTAAATGATAATAATCATACTCTATGCACTGCATCAAGTGCATACACAGTAAATGATAATAATCATACTCTATGCACTGCATCAAGTGCATACACAGTAAATGATAATAATCATACTCTATGCACTGCATCATGTCCATACACAGTAAATGATAATAATCATAATGCACTGCATCAAGTGCATACACAGTAAATGATAATAATCATACTCTATTCACTGCATCAAGTCCATGCACAGTAAATGATAATAATCATACTCCATGTACTGCATCAAGTGCATAAACAATAATAATCATACTCTATGCACTGCATCAAGTGCATACACAGTTAATAATAATAATCATACTCTATGCACTGCATCATGTTCAGTAAGTGAATTATGTAAACGTGATTGATATTTCAGTTTAGTGTTTACCTGTTACCAGAAAAGAATTTTTACACTATCTATTCAAACAAAGTTACATTTATTAAACACAGTACCATTATCAAATTACATTATTTAAAGTACATCTGACAGTTAATCTAAAAGATCACTAAATCACATACAATTCACAATGACTACTTTAAACACATGGTAGCATTTTTAACAACATAAGGTTATAAATTGGTTGTAACTCCCTCACTCTTGCATAGAGGTGACTCTCCCAGCCTTGCATAGATTACCTGCCTAGGCCAGCTCACTACGGTGACATCATGTCCTCCATGTGTTCTTCACTCCGTCCCTTGCTTAATTTTATGATCACTTTATTAATTATGGAGCCCCCTTTAATTCTATTTTCTATCTTCGAATATGATTTCTTCTTGTTTTCCTTTCTCGTACTCCCTTGTTTCCAGCTGGCACTCGATTGGCTCGTAACTCATTGTTGTTTAAAACCAGAACATCGTTTATTGATCAAGATGCCTGAGCCAATTCCAGACTATGCTCTTTCCAGCCCTCGCAAAGAACGGCGATTACAAAGGTTAAATCGCGTTTTCCCGACCTTCTTACAGCAATTTCTGAGGCAAATACTATTTCATTTACGAATCTTGAATCTAAAATATCTTGGATTTTGTTTTAGCACAGCAGTCTTCAAATGGTTTTATTGGTCGACCTCCAGAGCTAGACGGGACAGGTACTTCACTATCTTCACACATACATGTGAATGTTAACATTTTATCTAGAAAAGTTTTATTTTACGTTCAAACAAATTCCTATATCGGCCAGCTTCTTGCCATTTAATTTTAATTTTTGAAGTTAAGAGTTTCAAATTGTTTGGTAAATTTACTAATGAGTCCGATTTAATATTATCAACAGCAAATTGATGCAAAATATTCGTTAATAAGGCCTCATTGTTTGTAGACTTTTGCGAAATGTTATAAACATCTCTTATTGGTATAGCGATTTCTTTTTCTGAAAATAGCCCAAATTACAAAGTTAGCAAATATTAGCATTCGATCTTTGGAAGTTAAGGATGATAGTTCACATTATAAAGAAACACATTTATAAATATCTCAGAGGTACTAATCGGTACTTTTTTTTTATGAAGTTTGAAATAGATTTGGAAAAAAAAAATTGGAGTTAGTTTTTATTTGTTCAATGACTTACTTGTGGATATGGTCTCCATTCTAGTAAAAACGTTTAGTTCTAGTGAAAATACTAAATATAGTATAAAAATATATTATTTGCTGAAAAAAAACACAATGGCTTTCAAAGTGTATTCTTGAATTGAACTGACCTGACAAATTATCGTCTTTTGTTATGACAATACCAGATTAGTCAATGTTTATACAATTCTGTGAACTTTGTACGGAGACTAGTTCAAAAACACATTGCAATATTTGACAAATAAACGTTCCTAATGATGACTATTAGCATGATTATACATTTTCTTTTCGTGAGTTAATTCCACCTAGATAGGCCATCCGGCCCAGTGTGCGCTCGGAGCAGATATTCCAATCACACCCTTCCCATTTTGCAATAGAAATCACTATCTCTTATGGTGTCCTGACTTGACTAATATTCCCAGCTGGGAGCGCATCGCATTCACCGAGGGATAGAAGGGCTGCAAGAATTGCTTTAGGGAAGATCATCCCCAAAGCCCAAGCGACTCAAAGTACAAGTGTCGTCGTTGCAATGAAAGGCACCACACCCTCATTCATAATGAAGAGGACACGCCATACAACCCTCGAATGAGATGCATGATTTCAAAGGTTGAAGAAGTATTCAACTTTCTTATTTTTTACGAGATACATTTTCTCTCTCTTTGAGATTTAAAGTATGATTATTGCTTTCTTTGTTTCTTCAACTTGTAACTTTTTTTTTTTTTTTTTTTTTTTAAATATTTCCCCTAAGGGAAATCAGCTATTGAGGTCGTACTCATGACGCGATTTTCGAAATATTTCTTCAAATGTCCATCGATCCTACCCAGGAGATGACGAAAATGAGGCCCGTTCAAAAGATATATATATATATATATATATATATATATATATATGGTGTGTTGTTCTTTTCGGAGTTTTGGTCAATGTTGGTGAAATGAATCTTTGTTTATGCCGATATTTCGAGAATCTTTATTTTCTCTTCCTCAGGGCAAGTCTAAATATATTTATAGACTATTATACATTCTTATTGCACTATGACTAGGGTTATAGTAACCTCTATAATAATATAGAGTAGTATATATAATACAATATAGGGTTATATATATATAATATAATATAGTCTATATAATATAATATAGGGTTATATATATATTTGTCTGTTAACGCTCTAGCGGTCGCAATTTTTGTTTGATCGTTACGAAACTCGATATTTAACCGTTTTATGTAAAAAGAAAGATCAATTTCGTTAATGGTTGAAATCGGACCAGTGGGAGGGGCGGTTTACAGGGGGGATTTTCGTAAATTCGAAATATCTCCTTTATTATGCATCGGGTCGAAAAAATTGTATACAACCAATCTTATTGAACATTAAATTTACTACAAATATTGTTATATACATTTATTCTCTATCTTGAATATTAACCGAGATATTTGCATTTTTATTAAGTTTGTGGAACATGTGATCGGGTATTGTTCGGCCGTTTCCGTAACTGTTCGGCTCTGGTGGAAGCTTCTTCTAACCTTTCATACCGTTTCAGCTTTTACTTTGTCAGATTTATGCAAATTCGTTCTGTTCATCCGTCCCCCTTCTTTAGTTCTTGGACTACTAAAATTAGAGTTATTAAAATATAAATTAATCTGATTCATTATAAATTGCAGTACTAGATATAGTAACTAGTTTACAATAAAGTTATTGTTTTATATTCAGATGTTTATCAGTAATTGTTTTCCTTTCCGGTGAAGAATATGTCTATCTTTCTGTTCAGCTCTGAGCGGCTGGCAGACCTATATGTTTGTTTTGACCAGTTGATGAAGTCATCCGCTGTCCTTAGCTTCAAGCCAGTCCCCCCACATATAAGGGACAACCGATTTCATCAGATGCGGAGAAGTCCCATCAAGATCCTCAAGTATTGCTACAAACTAACCATAAATGTCCCTGAAGAGGGACATAACATTTCAGAGTTAATCACTTATTTCCCTCAGGTGAAGTTATGTGATTGTTTATGTATAATATATGCAGAAGTTAATTTTTGTACCTTTCCCTAGTAATTTTTATTTTTCTCGATAAAGAGAGTAGTTTCAAATATTCTCAACAGAATCCAATGCCAACTAAATTACAGGACACAACATGTATCGTTTCATAATGATGTGATGCATCTCCAATGATTCAGGGGTCAACATCTCCTGATGCATGGACGGTCCAATTAATAAGATTATAATTTATCATATCACTTGCTGAAACTCAACATCGAAAGTACAAATACGATACGCAGGAAATGGAGAAGAGAATGAACACCAGCCTTCCCCCGCGACCTGATCCTTCAGGCACTTGCTGGCTAGGTTTCGTGGAAGGGATCAGTACACCTCCTGCTCGGGACCTGCACGTATCGCTTAGTCAGGAACTGCATTCCTTCCTTTGACACCTGCACCTAGGACTGCCCGGCCCTCTCTGTTACCGTCTCTCGCCGAGAACGGCCCTGTGGCATACTGCCATGAGGGCACGCGTGAGGCGACTGCGAAGCTGCAGTGAGAGTTCTCATTTCTTCGATACAGCTGTAGAAGAACCAGCACTTGCTGAGATCGAGAGAGGCCAGAGTAAAACAATTGGAGCCCCAGGCAACATCACGATGAGGGTCGAACATCGCAGAGGGAACCCCCCTACTTGGAAACACAAACGAGGAAAGAGCACAACTGCTGCCCAACATCGACAACGCAGAGGCCTACAGCAGTGTGGCATTACGGTCCGCCCAGAGAACCACTGGCACATGTGGGGAGGTTCGAGGTGATTCTCAGACCCTACAGAGCAGCACATGTGCTGAGAGGGTCTACAGACGACGCACCGCGCAAGAACTTTCTGCATGAACGTCCAGACTGCAGTTACAGAATACCAGGTGAAACTCCACCGGCCTGCCATTGCTGCCGAGGACGCTCACAGCACTATGAGCCGCGAGGACCAATCGGTCGCACAGCTTGAGGAATCCGCCGGCCGACCATACCAAATATCCTTGATATTCTGTTTTGAGACACCTACTTTTTCGGTAAGAGACCCAGAGGACCAGGAGCAGTATTGACCGGCATGGAGAGCTACCCATAACCGTTCCCGGGTTTCCAGAGATCTATACTCCTGAACGAAGCGGAGAGGCGAGAGCGGCAGTGACCGCAACAGGTGAGGAACCTTCAAGAACTCCGCGCATGCCTCCACTTCCACTTCACGAGCTGATACTATTCTCCCGAGAAAAGAACCGACTTAAGAACGCGCGAATGGACCAGACAGAAGAAGTAGGCGCCACCATCTCGGCGCAAATAGACATCGCACGGTGGCTAGAACCCCACTAGGACTGGCGAGTCGTGGCTTACAAGATGTAGTCTACTGCGGCTAAGGAAGAGAGGTCCACTGACATTGAGGACGCAGCTGCCACCTAGTCCAGCAACCTCGTCAGCCGACTACAGCAGCACTACATCCCACTGCACTGCAGTAGCTCCGTCGCCTGAACAGGTCACTACTCCCCAGACTCTGACAAAAGCACCGCCACCATAACAGGTCACTGCTGCCTGGGTTCCGATAGCGCCATCATCAACTAGAGCAGTCTCAGTGGTTATTACTGCAGTACCATCGCCGACTTCAGTAGTTGCCCTCCAACGACAGCAGTTCCTCCACCATCACATCCTTCAACGACGAAATAGCATCCTCTAGAACAGCAGCACCTAGGCGGACTTCAACAACGCCACCCCTGAGGAAGACAGCGCCCCTGCAGACTACAAAAGCACCTCTGCCGACGACAGTAGTACTGCCACCGACACCGAGTCACTGCCCGATGACTTAAGAGGTGCTCCAGCTGGATGTTGCAGCTCCCCCACGGATGACACTGACAGAGTAGCACACCCCAGCCGAGGAGCAAGAAGGGAATGCGACAGCGGTCGAGAAGGGGCCTCTTCTCCAACAACTCCACAGCAAATACGTACACACCTTATAACCCTAGCACAATCCGCCGACTGAACTACAGACCTGCGAACAGTGCAGCACAGAACAACGGGTGGTCCTTCCCGGACCAGAGGACAGCGAGGGGCCTGTCACCACACCCAAGCAGACAGAAAACAGAATTTAAATTGTCAGTGAATTGGAAGTGTCAGACAATGAACACAAGTTTCCTCTTCTCTGACCCTTCTTCTCTACCTGTAGGCGCTTGCTGGGTAGGTTTCATGGAAGAGGTCTTATACCTCCTGCTTGGTGCCTGCACACATCCCATAGAAAGGAACTACTTTCTTTTGACTCACTGCACCTCTCTTTGTTGCCCGCTTAATTTTCCATTTATTTGTTTTATTTTTAGTAAAGTTCTGATCATGGGGCTTGGAACAATTTGAGTTTAAATAATCGGAATTTACACAAAAGGAACACCTGTTTTGTCATTTTCAGTAGAAGGCAGAATCTCCTTAATTTTTTGGTTTTTAACTCTCATTCAAGAAGCTTTCCTTTTTCAAGGTCAATAATACGTTTGTGATCAGTGATTTGTATTACTGTGGCATCAATTACATATCATGAAGACAGGGTTAACAAGAAGTTGCAAACATTATCATTTCCTTCAGCTTTGGGACCAGTTACATACAAATTCTTCATTATCTTGTTAAATTTAATAAAATGGTCTTCAAGATGTATCAATCTTGAATTTTAGTTAGAAATATTTTCTTTGGACTTTGAAATAATACTTTCTTAATTAATTAAATGTCAATCCTATCAATAATTACAAAAATAATTTTGGCATGATATTCATAATTAATGATCAATAAATTAATAAGACAATACATAAATGTTATCAATGATACCAAAAAAAAAAAAAAAAAAGAATATAATTGGAACAAAACCATTAACAATACTAATTAGATGTTCATACAAATATATAATTAATGACTTTTTAATTTCTTGTTATAATTTTTATCAAACAGATATAATCAATTATTTAGGTTGATCTTGTATGACAGACTTTTTATCAAATAATTGATTATTGAATACAAAATATTAAATTACAGAATCATAATACTGTACAGACTACCCAATCCACACTGTAAATTGAATAAATAAATAATATAATCAAAAATAAAAAACTTTTATTATACATATACTACATAATTTATTATTGTTAATATACATTTTTATATACATATAAATAATTACAATTAAGAAGATATGTAGAACATAATATTACTTTTAAAATAAACCAAAATAGATATAATACCATTGTAAAACTGTTAGAGAAGACAGTTCCCATTGATGATCATAAAGTAACGTATTCTAGAAGAGCTAGATTATTTAGATTAAAATTGCTGGTACATATGCCCAAAATCAGAAGTAGAAGATGCACTTAGTTATACGTGTGTGGAGAGGGAGGGTTGAGTTTGTCTAGATTTATCAAGCAGCTTTCGATATATATTTAAATAGTTTGTCACTCTACACCTGTGAGGTTTGGTGTCACACTTCCTGAAACCACGAAATTTTGGTAGATATACACTATGAATTTTAGAATAGTAGTAATGCTTAAAAACATCACTTCTATTTAGAATAATGGAACAAGGCTCTATTTTATTTTTGGATAGAGAATGACAGAGATTATTACTGTCAGTTGCTGATAATTTCTCATGACACCTCAGATGGGGTGTCTTTGAAAACTTGGTTTTACACTTATTACTTGTTTTATCACTGGCAGATGTTACATCATTTGGGTCTGTATTAGTTACGCTTCTGCTCAGTTGTTTACTGAAACGGTGTCCCAATGTTAGACATTTCCTTTTTCTTCCAGAAATCTTCCTTGTTTTTATAATATTTAATGTGTTTGTTGAATTGTTGAAAGAACCATTAGAAATGTCTTTATTGTCTGTAGTGCATTTTTCTGGGGCCACTGTGAAAGTTTCTTCCTCAGGTGAATATCTCATGCTGTCACCAGAATGAGTATTGCTATTTTCAATGAATGAAGTTATATTACTAAGTTGATGATCATCAGTTATTTGATAGGTGTCTTTGCCATGTTCATGATTCTTACCTTCAATATTTTTGGTAAGCGATGTTTTAATTGCTGATAATTTGTCATGAGA
Organism: Riptortus pedestris; assembly: GCA_019009955.1. NCBI lineage: Eukaryota > Metazoa > Arthropoda > Insecta > Hemiptera > Alydidae > Riptortus > Riptortus pedestris. The sequence goes on from JADPXZ010000025.1 coordinate 9,714, forward strand.
TCTCAGATGGTGTGTATTTGAAAATTGGGTTGTGCACATATTACTTGATTTATCAATGACAGTTGTTACACCATTCTCATCTGTACAAGTTAAGCTTCTTCTCAAACGTTTACTGAAACGATGTCCCAAAGATTTCCTTTTTCTTCCAGAAGATATATCTTGTTCTTTGCCTGTTTTTATAGTATTTAATATATTTGCTGAATTGTTGAAAGAACCATTAGAAATATCTTTATTGTCTGAATTGCATTTTTCTGGGGATTTTTTTTTTGGTGAATATCTAATGCTGTCACCTGAATGAGTATCACTATTTTCAAATAATGAACTGGTATTACTAAGTTGAGGATCATGAGTTATTTGGTTGGTATCTTTGCCTAGCTCCTGATTCTTACCTTCAATATTTTTCGAATGCAATGTTTTATTAATTAGACCACTCGGATTTGAACGATCATCTTCATCCATACAATCTTGGTTGCACTTTGGTATAGAATCAACATTGTGATAAGATTTATTACAAATAATATTTTTTCTCAGATTCACTTCTTTAGGATTATTGATCTTAGGAACACTGGTATTTGAAATACGGTCCGTACTTGCTTGTTGAGAGGCACTTTCTGCATTTATGGAGTTGTAGGAAGATGATTTTTTATTCCTTTTATTAACACTTCTATTAATGATTGGTACATTTCTCCTGTGGCTGATATTTATCGCAGGATCAACGTCATTAATTTTATCATGTGTTTTCTCTGTAAAAAGATTTAATGAATTACTTTGAGCTACATTTGTCTGCAATCCTATTTTTTCGATATCTTTTAAAGAGGTTTGTGGTACGTTGTTAAGGCTTATGTCATGAAAATTTTCAATTTCAGGATCCGTATCACATTTAAGGTTTTTTTGTTCTTTATTTTTTCGAACAATTATTTCAACTTTTGAAGAGTTTGAATTTGGGATATTATTTACTTTAATTATGGTTGTACATTGTGAAAAAGGTTCAACTTTCCCACCATTGTTAATAGATGTACAAGGAAATGAATTATTAGGAGAAGAACTGTTTTTAGTTAATACACTTACTAATGGTTTGGCTGGAATAGTCAAGTGTTTGTTATCTATCGGAGGATCATGTCTATGTTTTTCTGGCAGAGTATTACTTCTGTCAGTATCCCTATGAACATAAACTGGTCTGTTATTCCACAAAGGGTTTTGATTACATTTCTGTTTCTTAAGGCTGTTGTCTTTTATTCTTGAATTTACTGCATTCCTGTTGATATCACTATCTTCTTTCACTATCCTAAAACTGTTCTTATCAACATTTAACTTTGGAAATGGTGAAATATTTGTTTTTATGGGTGTTTGTCTTGTAGAAGGCTCAGATGATGAAGGGCAAATATACACTCCATTTACAGTCTTCCCTGTATCTAATTTAGATTCTCCAGGAGGATGTTCTTTGAAAGAGTTAGGTAATTCACTTTCTTGAACACTAATTATTTTTAGTTTAGTAGGTTTAGGTCTTTCGTTATTGGTAATAAGTTGAAATTGATTTCCTTCTGAACTACATCCTAAATTAAAAGGGATTAGCAAATATGTATTTGTTGGTCTAAAACTTACAACTTGTGTATCATCTTTTATTTTGGGCTGTGAACATTTAGTAATTTCTTGTGGTATCAACAAAGGTATTCCCGGTTGATCATCAGATTTCTTACTAGGATAACACTCTTTAGAGTGTTTGAAACTTCTTGAAAGTTTCAACTTTTCTTCAGATAAGCTAATAATAGGTTTAATCTCCTTGCATGCACTGAGTATTAACTTTTCTTTTAACTGATTTGGAACTTTAGAGTTCACTGTTTCTGAGTCAATTTTCTCATTAGAATGAGTTCTGTTTTGAAGGGTTTCGGTATTCCCAATAATGTGTTCATTACTTGCAGTTTTAGAGAGAGAACATGAGGAAAGTACCTTAGGAACCAAATTATGTTTCTCTCCCTGATCATCAGATACATTAATACTAGGTTTAATTTCCTTGCATGCAATGAGTTTTAACTTGTCTTGTAATTGATTTGGAACTTCAGACTTCACTATCTCTATGTCTATTTCGTCACAAGAGTTTTGAAGTGTTTCGATATTCCCAATAATTTGTTCATTACTTGTAGTCTTAGAGAGAGAACATGAGGATAGGACCTTGGAAACTAATTTATGATTCTCTTGCTGATCATCAGGTAAACTAAAATTAGGTTTAAGCTCTTTACATGTAGTGAGTTTTAACTTTTCTTGTAGCTCACTTTGAATCTCAGATTTTACCCTTTCCTGATCGATTTTCACATTAGAAGGAGTTTTGTCCTTTTCTAAGGCTTCTATAACCTCAACTTTTTCTGTATGATTTATTACTTTGGGGAGAGAATATGATGTCAGAAACTTTGAAGACTGCTTCAAATTATCAGAACAGTTTTGGTCAGTTATAACCTCATTAATTGCAGTAAGTTTTACATTTTTGTCCAGCTTATCTGAAAAATCAGAAGAAGTAGTTAGGGGGTCATCTTTTCCACCTAAAGCTGTATCTTTATTTGAAGGTTCTATATTCTTCAAAATTTGTGTAAATGAGCTACTAGACACATTTATCTGAGTCTTTGAATTCACTGGCATTTTAATAAAACTATTTGATTGATTATCACAATGTGATATTTCATTTACACACGTTCCAGGAGTAGTGTATTGGTTTTTATCAGAAGTGACGTTGGTAGTCATGTCACCCTTTTTGGTAAAGCACTGTTTTTTCTGAAGAAAGTTCAAAAAGGGTGTAAATTTAACTTTGGATGTATCTATTGAAGATACAAGGTTGATGGGAATCACCTTTTCAGGTTTTAATGTATTGATTAAATAGCAAGAATCTCTATGGCTGATATGTAAGTAAAAGTTAAAAGTAAAAACAGTTTTGGAAATGTTGCAACTAGGTTTTTCAAACTTCACTTTCTGCTGTTCATGATGGTGAAGAATTATTGCAATATCGGGGGATCCCCTGTAAGAAAAATAAAGATATAATTAATAAATAACAAAACAGTTCATTGGAAACTCACTAATATAGAAAAAAAACAAAGCATTTGAGGTCTTCATAAAAGAAGCAAAGAGTAGAACCACTAAGTATGGCTACAGTTATTGCAACTGAGATTTAGAGGTGATAGAAAAAATATGTTGACAATAATGAATATAAAAGAAATTATAATAAAAAACAACCTTTAGGTTAGTGCCTAAATATTGTTACGTTTTATTACAAAATCAGTAATAAAGGCTGTTTATAAGAGTTCTTTTGGATTGCAAAATTAAACACACACAAGCTTCACAGTTTTTATCACTGCACAATTTATTTAACAATGCACTAAACACTTGGTTAATTATTCTTAACTATTACTCACCGTATGCACTGATAGCTTCACTGTTTTTCAGATTACACAGTCCAATAATTCATTCATGATCACTGTAGTTCACAAAAAACGGCGCTGCACTGTCCTTTATTTCACGAAGTTAACAACACTGCACTGTCTTAAACACGGCACTAAACTGTTCATTACAGAGTCACGACACAACACTGTTCTTCACAGAAAACACTTTACCACACTGCATCTAAGTCGCACTGATGATCACTTGATGACAGCTGAGAACAAACTAAACTAACTCGGGTCGGCCAGTGATCTTTATATATAGCATGGAAGCAAACATCAGAATGGCCAGAAGGGGCTAGACACGTTGCCTGGAACATTCCCGGCCCTAGTAGACACTGCCGGCGCCACTAGTCCTTCATCCTTTCATCTCCAACATACTTCCCAAATACGTGACTATCTCTGTTTAATTTTTCATGTATTTAATTTGCGCAACAATATGATATATTTTGAAAAAAGGCTTGATTTGGTTATAAAATCCAAACTTTCAAAACTATAAATTTAATAAATTAAAATTGTTATCTTGATTACAGATTAATTGAAGTCTGCTTCATATTTTCAATTATTAAAATGCCTAATAGTTTATAAACGAATATTTTATTTATTTTTTCTAACCTTCTATTATATCTTTATTTTGATATTCATTGTAATTGAGAGAAGAGAGGAGATGAGTTTAAGGGTCCAAATAGCCAGAAAAAGATAAGATGCCCTAAATCAAAACTGCTAAGAAGAAATTATGACATGGATTGATATAAATAAGAAACTAGCAGCACAACCCAACAAACTCTTGACTATAAACACTTCCTCACAGTTATATTTCTCTGTATAACTAGATGATCTATTTCGTTGGAACATTGTAAAACAACTGAAGAGAAGGCACCAGTAGCATATAAAAATCAAACAGGGCAATGAATTACTATAACATACCATTTACATATTTTAGCTTTATTTTCTTACCAATACTCTGTTGTTCTTATGTATAACATGCGTGTTCTTTTGAAAGTATTATACTCTTAAAAGTTTAATAGTGTGCCATCCATTAGTGTCATTTTATTTTTATTGTAATCAATTGTTTATTCAAAGTTTTATTATTTACCTGAACACATATGGAGATACCCAAATGAAAGAAGCATGCTGACGCCACACTGAATTTACAAATATTGTTATTTATATATGTGAATTTGATGGATAAGTCTTTCCTGCAGAAATGGGATTCTATTTAGTTTTTGTACTATGTGGATATTATGCTTACTTCTTCAAAAAATACTATTTAGCCCATTAGTTAACAGAGAATGATATCTCGACAAGTAAATTCTACCCTTTGCTGCTAGTCTCGTATTTATATATATATATATATATATATATATATATATATATATATATCTGTCTGTGAATATTTGCCACTTCCTCCCTGTGCACCTTTATTAATGCACCAACCTCTTGAATTGTGTAAGGACACTGATTATGTATTGTAAAAACAAATCAACATACCTTTTATGGATGAACCCTTTAGCTAGATATATTCTGGACTTAGTAGCATCATTTATAAAATATTTACTAAAACCTATTTTTTTCATATTTTCCATTCTCTTAGCATCTATATATACTTTTTCCTGTAAACAAAATTTATGTCAACTCATATGTTTTTGTCTATTTCTATATATTAAATAGTATATTCCAGTCAAATGAATCCATTCTCCCACAAAATTGGTCTTTTTTCAACAAAATAAAATGTTTAAATCTATGAAAATAAACCAATTAATTTTATAGAATGATACTAAATATTTATAACAGAAAATAGTATAGTCATCATTCTCTAGTACTTGTGGAACCTGTTTCTACATTATCATGGTTATCTTAATATTCCATAGCAGCAATCAAGGAACATCCTCCTATTGTATGTTCAATATTATTCTTACATCTCCAGTATGATTATCAAAAATATTTCTATATAAAAATAGTAATTTATATTACTATCATGTTCTGTAATGCAACCATAGTACAAAATGTTTAGGCCAACTAACAATTACAATTAAATCAAGCAATATTGTATAGGAAGATGTTTCAAATATGAGAGAAAATAGTATTCACCCTTTTAAGGGATTCTCTTTATTTCTACTGCTATATTTGTACCCATCATATAAAAACCTCTTAATAAATGTTGAGTCCTTAACAAGAGATTTTAAAGTCAGTGGCAGATCATTTAAAAATAAACAAATGTAAGTAAACAAAGAGACAGCAAATGTATTGGTTTTATTTTACTTCTAGAATGAAGTTTGCTATTCAATGCCAGCAGATTTCCTTTGAGGGAAAAATCAGCTATTGAGGTTGTACTCAAGATGCGATTTTCAAAAAATGTCTTCAAATGTTCATCGATCCTACTCAGGAGATAATGATAATGAGGTTCATTAAAATTATATACTGTTAGTGCTTCAGCAGCCGCAATTTTTGTTTAATCATCACCAAATTAAAAAATTCTAAACATCTCCAGTAATATATGTCTTGGATCAAAAAATTGTATAGAACCAATCTTGTTAAAATATTGATGCTCTAAAATTCTTGCTCTACAAGTTCTTTGTATTTCTTCTTTACTTATTTTCAGCCTTCATTAATCCCTCATTTCTATTCATCAGATATTTGCTTTGAAATAGGTAATACATATAGCGAGATGAGATCACCAATCTGTCATCTACCAGTTGGGAAATCTACTTAGTTTATGCAGTACCTGCAAGACGATCTTGTCTTGTAACTTGTTTATTATATTCTAAAACAAGTTTTGACCAGGGTCTTTAATAAAACTCTGTCCACTGTTCACTATGGGTTGTATAAAGACTAGTTTTCTCTATGAAATGTTCAGTTTTAATTACATTTCAAGTAAAAGTGCATGCAAATTGTGATCTACCATATTAGAAGATTACGGTAAAAAAAAAAATCAGATTTGATAATTTAAAGATGTTTTTTTGAGAAAATATTTACACTTAATAAGGAAGGAATCAAATGTGTATTAGCCTTTAGTATATTGCACTTAGATATGATGATTTATATACTATGGACTAACTATGGAGATCTTACCTCTAATCTAGAAGCAATTTCTGCAACTACAGGATCCAATATAAATATTTCTGCAAACAAATATATCCGCTTTTTTGGTTGAGACCTAAAAGCATGACATTATTAATTGATACAATCATTTTATCATTTCTGGTTATGAAAAATAACATTCTTTCTGATCCAACTCACAGCCTCCCATATTTAATTTCATAATCCCTTAAGGAATATCAGTTATCATTTTCTATAACTTATTAGGCATTTAATTTAACTGTAAAAATCTATTATTAATTATTCAATTATCTATTATTTATTAATCTATAACATATAACTTCCTAAATTTGTATTTTTTACTGTTATTGAAGCTAAAAATGTATCTATACAATTTGAATGTCTCTTCAGCCACACTTAAATAAAAGTCTAAATAAAATTTGCAGAATGCAAAAGCTAGTAACTTTTCAGTTACTACAGTGATTATTAGTAATTATTAATAAACATTAGTCAGAAAATTGAAAATTTTTGATAATTGACGGGTAAACGAGGTGATTCTTCAATTTTATCTTTTATGTTAAAAAAATGTCTAATGAGTTTTTCATCCTACAGTTGAAAATTTTATCCAATGGATATGGATATTATATATATATATATATATATATATATATATATATATATATATAAAATTGTAACCTCTGTCTGTACATTGATTTTTTTTTGCGAAATTTCACAATAACTTTTCGTTTCACACGTCACAGACACCATAACTGCATTTTGTTTCTTTCGTGTATGTTTGTTTGTTTGTTTGTTACCTTTTCACGCATAAACGGCTGAACCGAATTTTATGAAACTTGGTATGTATATTACTACTAGCCCAACTTAGACTTTAGGCTATATTAATATTCTCTGAGACAAACAGGAGTGGGGGTTATAAGGAGGCCTGAAATTAAAAATAGCGATATTTCGTTTCCTATGGCTTTTTCAGCAAATATACCCATAAAAAAGTTGTTTATTTTGTAATGTAGATTAACTTTTGTTATATGCACGTTTGCCGTATACGGAAGTATAAATGAGTTATACGCTAATAACTATAGCGAAAGTCCCCAATTTTATTTGGCACAAAAGACCCAACCGAACTAAACCAAACTCAGTATGTGAATTATCACTAACGCCTTCCTTATAATAAGCCATATTAACATTTCTAGGGACGGGCAGGAGTGGGGGGTTATAAGGAAGACCTGAAATTAATAATAGTGATATTTTGTTTCCTATTGCATTTTCGGCAAATATGCACATAACAAAAGTTGTTTATTTTGTTATTTAGAGAAACTTTTTTTATATACACTATCGTCGTATAACGAAGTATAAAGGCGTTATACGCTAAAAATTATAGCGGGAATGAACAATTTTATTTGGGACAAAACACCCAACCGAAATAAATAAAACTCGGTATGTGTATTAGCACTAACACTTTCATTAAAATAAGCCATACCAACATTTCTAGGGACGGGCAGGAGTGGGGGTTGTAAGGAAGGCCTGAATTTAAAAATAGCGGTATTTCGTTTTCTATTCGTTTTTCGGCAAATATGAACATAACAAAAGTTGTTTATTTTGTTATTTAGAGTAACTTTTATCATATTCATTTTTGTCTTTTAACAAAGTATAAACGAGATATACACTATAAACTAAAACGGGAGTCAATTATTTTATTGGGAGCTAACGATTGAACCGAACTTAACAAAACTTGGTATGCCAATTAGCATTAATTCTTCCATGTTTATAAGCTATATTAAAATTTTTAGGTTAGAACGGGAGTGGGGGTTATAAGGGACGCCAGAAATAAAAATATATTATGATATTTCATCGCCTATTTGATTTTCGACAAACATGCACATAACAAACGCTGTTTACTTTGTTATTTAGATTAACATTTGTTTTATACATTTCTCCAGGAACAATGTATGGAGCAAGTAATTTGCGTAAAAATATAGATATGCTCAACAATTCATTCCAATTTGAACTATGAGGTACCTCACCTGGAAAAATTAATTCAAATCTATGTTAATATTTTGTCCTTAATAACTGAAAACTATACATAATGCACAGGAGACGGGAAATATGACAATATGGAGGACAGTGAAGTCTTACATAAAAAATCAATTTTATTATTAACAAACGCCAAAAACGGGTATTAACCCTAAACACTGGGACGGGTAAATGTCAAATATTGTTCAAAGTAAAGCCTTGCCAAAAAAATACCATCACCATTCAGCCTCAAATCAATTCCTGGGCGAAGCCGGGTATCTGAGCTAGTATATATATATATATATATATATATATATGTATAAAATTGTAACCTCTGTCTGTAAATCGATTTTTTTCTCGTAATTTCATGATACTTTTTCGTTTCATATGTCATAGACACCATAACTGCATTTTGTTTCTTTGGTGTCTGTTTGTTTGTTTATTTTTTTGTTACCTTTACACACATAAATAGCTGAACTGAATTTTATGAAACTTGGTATGTATATTACTACTAACCAAACTTAGACTTTATGCTATATTAATATTCTCTGAAACGAACAGCAGTGGGGGTTATAAGGGAGGACTGAAACTAAAAATAGCAATATTTCATTTCGTATTGCTTTTTCGGCAAATATGCATTGAACCAAAGTTGTTTATATTGTCATTTAGAATAACTTTTGTTACATACACTTTTGTCGTATACCCGAAGTATAAATAAGTTAAACATTAAAAGCTAAAACGAGAGTCAACAGTTTAATTCGGCCCAAAAGATTCAACTGAACTAAACAAAACTTGGTATGTGTATTACCAATAACTTCTCCATGATAATAAGCTGTACCAACATTTCTAGGGACGAGCAAGAGTGGGGGGTTGAAAGGAAGGCCTGAAATTAAAAATAGCGATATTTCGTTTCTTATTGGTTTTTCGGCAAATATGCACATGGCAAAAGCTGTTTATTTGGTTATTTAGGGTAACTTTGATTATATTCAATTTTGTCGTATAACAAAGTATAAACGAGATATACACTAAAACCTAAAGAGGGAGCCAACAATTTTATTGGGCACTAATGATTGAACCGAACTTAACAAAACTCAGTATGTGAATTAGCATTGATTCTTCCATGATTATGAGCTATATTAAAATTTTTAGATTTGAACAGAAGTGGGGGTTATAAGGGAGGCCTGAATGAAAAATTCGTGATATTTCACTTTCTATTTGTTCTAAGGCACATAGTTGTTTTTTGTGTTATTAAAAGTAGCTTTTGTTTTAAACATTTTTTCCTATAACAATGTATGAAGCAAGTAATTGGCATAGAAATATTGATATGCTCAACAATTCTTTCCAATATGAACTCCAGGTACCTCCCATGGATAAATTAATTCAAATCTCTGTTAATATTTTATCCTTAATAATTCAAATCAATGTTATTTTTTTAATGTCAGTAACAGATTCTACTAAGTATACTGCCCCCCCCCCTCCTTTCACTTCTCCCAAACATTACTTCATGAGATACAGCAGTTTGCTCTAAGTGTATTTAATACTTTATTTTAAAACTTGAAAATTATTTGAACAAACAATTTTAGTATTGTGAAGATAATGTAATCAGATTTGTTAATATAATTTAATGTATTGCAGGATTGATACCCTAAATGAATAGCAGGTTGGCACCACTGAGTCTAGGGAGGTGTGACTACTTCCTTTGTCATACCATTTCTTCCACTCCCCTGCCGACTTCATGTTGGTCTATGTTTATATATTACTTAATGCTTACACTTTTAGCAATATAGTGTTATTCTCAGGAATGTGAATTTGTTTAATTTTCATAAATAAATTATTTCAAAGGACGAACGCTGGGGTGGTGCACCCAGTTATTTATGGTATTTATTAACTCTGCTCCATTAATATATTGTTACGTTTTATTACCAAAACCAGTAATAAACGTTTTTAATTAGAGTTCTTTTTGGATTGCAAAATTAAATACTCACAAGTTTCACAGTTTCTATCACTGCACAATTTATTTAACAAAGCTCAATTCACTTGGATAATTATTCTTAATTACTACTCACAATATGCACTGATAGTGTCACTGTTCTTCAGATTACACAGTCCAATAATTCACTCACGGTCACTGAAATTCACAAAAGGACGGTACTGCACTGTCTTAAACACGGCACTAAACTGTTACTTACAGTCACGGCAGAACACTGTTCTTCACATAAAAACACTTTACCACACTGCACTGTCGCACTGTAGTGAACATCAAGACAGGTGAGAATAAAACTGACTCGCTCGCGGCTGGCTGGTTCTTTATATAGGTCGTCGGCATAAATCAAAGGGGAATTGGCTGGGCACTTCGACGTCTGGACTGGAAGGGTCTAGTAGGGGCTAGACCCTCTGTCGGCTTCTTTGATCTATATCGCACTTCCCAAATACGTGATTCTCTCTGCTAATCCTTTAATTTTCGCAACAATATGATATACTTTACTGAACACACTATATAATATTATGAATATACAGTTTACAATCAAGAATTTCAAAACAGTATTTTTAATAGCGGTTATGATATGACGTACCTAAAACAGGTGTCACCGATGGGCTATGTACCGCATCAAGGAAAAGGAACTTTTATTCATACATGGTTTGGAAGACAGAGTACTTTCTATGATTATAAATTATTACAAAAAAAAAAACTACATTCACAGGAAATGGGAAATATAAATATATTGAGGACAGTGATACCTTACATAACAAATAATTTAATTATTAACAAATCGACAGCAACGACGGGCGTAAACCCTAAACATTGGGATGGAGAAATGTCAAAATATTGTGCAAAGTAAAGCCTTTCCAAAAATTTACCATCATCATTCACTTAACTTAGTGTGTGTGTGAGTGAGTATATATATATATATATATATATATATATATATATATATATATATATATATACTCACTCACATAATGATGAAATATCACCCACATATAATGATGAAATATTTCATTTGGCAAATAAATTTTTATCGTCTGAATAAAACTTTTATTCACTGGATAAAAATTTTATACGGTGCTTAATTTTTGTTTGTTAGAGAAGAGACAGGATAAACAAAGAGTTTTAATCACTGGGCAGAGGAAACAACATAAGAGGAAAGATGATGTTTTATTTATATACACTATTTGCTTTGAAGAAAAAATCTGCTGTGGGAACCACATGCAACCAAACATTTTTCAAAAAAAAGTTTGGTTGCATTTCATTCAAAATGATTTCACTTAAAAGTCATATATGATATCATCATCCCAATGTATAAGATCGAAAAATGCCACACAGCACTTAAATTATAGATCATTACATGATAAACAAAAAAGGTCTTATACAAATTTGTTGTAGCTCTAAGATTTTTGCAAAAATTAGAATTGTTTTATATCTTTCTCACCCCCTCCCCCTGCCACTTCAATCAAATGGGGAGGAGCACCACTAGATATACGACAATCCTAAATATGAAATTTGAAATATATACATACCTCATGCCATAACTAGTCAAAATGGGTTCAGGGAGGGACAAAACTGATAAATCTGTTGAAATGTGATAACTTAAAGTTTCCACGATTACAATACCTTTACTTAATGCAAGGAAGTAAAAAAAACAAACAAAATAATTACGAATAAAAGATGAGGGACTGATAATCTATTAGCTACAGGCATTATATTACAGTTATTGCTCCCTATGGAGATTAGGAATATGCAATTTTACAACTAAAAAAAATGTCTATATTTTAAGGCATTTTGGTGTGCTATTGAGAGAGAGAACAACTACCACCCCATACACACATGAACTACCATGCACCTGCAACTGCACACACACACACACACATGCATAAACACACAAACAGACATACAGGCCCACGACACACACACACATATGCATAAACACACAGGCCCACAACACACACACACATAGTCACTCACTGGCAAACACGTATGCACACACACACACACAGTAACCTTAACCAAAAATAAAAATGAACCTTACCTTATTATTTCAATGATCTGTACTATATTTTCTTCAAAATTATTAAATTCAGAATGCTGTTCAAAATATACACCATCCAAGTAAATAGTATTTAAAAGCTGAAAAGACTTTATATAATTATTGTATAGTTAAATACAACTTTACAGTAAAAATATTTATTGTTGTCAATAATGTCAGTGGATGCCATTGTTACTGGCTGATTTTCAAACCAGTTCAGTTTCAAAAGCAGTTGGCTGAAATTATATACGATGCATCATACTTCCTTTTCATGACAATAGCTTGGTTGTGCATACAGAAAACCAAGGGTGTGCTCTTTAAAATCATAAATGTAATTATACTTTAAGTTACCAATTTGTTACAGTCCCACAATGCCCATTAAAATTTTAAGAGTCTTGTTGAACATTAAATATATAAAACTGTTTTGAATGATGCTGGTTTTGAAATGAAATGTATTAAAATATTAATAAATAATTTATTATAATATTGAAAACAATTGTACATCAATTATCCTTATTATTTCCTTCTAACTGCATTGGGATTTCAATGTTATTATTTGGCCAAATTTCTATTTAGTATTTAATAATAATAATCTTCATTATACCACCACAATTGGCTTTGCAAAATGGACCAAACAATAAAATACCGCATACAACTAACCTATTCATGGTATGTGGGGCACTAAAACCCCATGAGATTATACGCACTTATGGCATACTAAAGGGTAAAAACCAATAGAATGTAAGAAGTCATTAAACTTTGCTACATTGTTTATTATAATGAAAAATGACATCTTCTTAGATATAATTTAACATTTTAATGTCCGAATCAGGTTACAGGGAGTTTAAAGAACCCCCCTCCCCTCAGAATTGTTTATCTATACAGGCCATTTAATGTTTTCAGTTTTAGTAAAGTAGTGTATTATTCTCAGAATGTAAATTATTAAAGCATTACTACCTTCAATTTCCAGAAATAAATAATTTAAACAAAACAGCACTGAGGAGAGTCAAGGAAACCATACACAGATATTTATTAGGGAACATAAGAAACTACTTTCTTTCTTTTTTTGGGACCATTTTTAGAGGGAAAGAAATTTTTATTGTTAAAAGGTAATTAATAATGAGTAATTGTATCTATGATTATGAATTAGCCCACATGATATTCGGAATAATTATATTAGCTTGCGTATAAATGAATTTACATTTACTCTTGAGACTCTATGATAGAACGTTAATTCTCCATAGTTCACAATACACAATTTGTTTACCTTTCCCATCAGGTAAACCGATTGTGTATTGTGAAGCCATGCATACATATCTTCCTTTTATTCAGTCTAAATGTTTGAAAAAGAAATGAAAGCCAGGTACCATAGCATATATATTTATAATATTAATGTATCGAATAAATCAAATGTTATTTCACAGAAGTAATGAATCGAATAACAAAACACTTACTTTTTTCCTTTCAATAATAGATGTCAAAACTGGAGAAGTTAAGAAACTGGGATAATAACAAAAATTTCCAGTGTAGAGACAAGTTCCAAAAGGTCCTATAACAATTTAATAAATATCACTACTTTTTATATGTTAGATAAGTTCCTAACTTAACTGTTGTTCACATTATTTTGTAAAGACAGATAAAAACAAACTAACAACAAAAAGTCTGTCACACACTCACGATCTCATCTCACCATGCACTCTATATTTATCCAATGTAAAAGCCGGTCAAGCCCGGGCTGCGTAAAATAAGCAGATTTCCTATGCAATGATTGACATACTGGTGATCACATTCTAAATGCTTGAATTTCAGATCATTTTTGCCATCCTCCCCCGCCCACTAAACCTCCCCTATTCCGCTCCCCAGGTCTAATTTCAGCCATTAATGCATACGAACATTAGAGTTGACTGAAACGGTTAAATATTGAGGAAAGTATAGAATAAATAAACATCTTTGAATCAAGACCGGAAATTTGTAATTGATGACATCATCACACTACGTAAGAAACTTGTACTTGATGACATCATCACACTACGTAAGAAACTTATAACTCAAGCAATAAAAGTTTAATGAAGACAATACTTGGTATTTAAGGTTAAAATAAAGTATGTATGGGAGTTTAATGAAGGCTGAAAACTAAAAAACTTAAAAAAAAAAAAAAAAAAAAAAAATCAAATATCTCGGTTAATAACCAAGATAGTGAAAAATATATTATATTAAATTTTCAATAAGATTGATTTTACCAGTGGAAGGGGAGGGGGGATTTTTAAAATTTGAAATACCTTCTATTGTTATGCAATGGATAAAAAAGTTATTTAAAATCAATCTTATTAAAAATTGAAAGTCCTATAAATGTTGTTATTTATATTTATTCACTATCTTGATTATTAACCGAGATATTTGATTTTTTTTTATTATTATTAATTAAGATTTTACCTTCTTGTCCCAAAAATGTTTATTTCATCTATACCATACTCGATAATTAACTGTGTCAGTCAACACTAAAGATCATATCTATTATTGGCAGAAATCCCACCAGGAATAAGGTGGGTTTAGAGGGAGGGGAATTCAAAAATATCTCCGTAATTATGAGTCTCTTATAGGAAAATCTTGTTAAAATATTAATGCTTTTCAACTGCTGTTCTATATATTTTTTTTCGTAATTCAAATATTAAAAGAGTAATTCGTACTTTCTGGTTTTCAGTCAGAATATGCGTTGAGACATCACTTGTGCGTCATGCACGTGGGAAATCTGCTAAGTTTACACAGCCCCTGCGTGACAGACTTTTAGTGTTTCTAAGGCCAATTCTGACAAGCAAAAAATACATGTCTAATCTGTTTCCATTTAGAAACAGAAAAAAAAAATTAATTGCATTCGGAATGGGACAAGAATGTTGTAGTTGACAGACAGTTAGTCCCGTTTAATCTAATACTGGAACAATCACAAATGATTTCATCAACATTTTTGTTCCACAGTAATAAGGTTATAAATGTTAGGTACTCTAATAAATATAGAACTGTTTGAATTTAGAATGAAAATCTTACCCCATATAATAACAGAAGTAGAACCTACTGAATACTTCGAATCGAGGAAACAACAAATGTAGTGATTATTCTTGAACTGCAATTTAAATTTTGTGTTGATATTACAGCCTTGACATCCCTCAAACTGGAAAATAATGTATCAATAATTACTCAACATTTTCAGTAATACATAATGAACATACAAAAAATGAAATAATTGTAACACAATTGCTTTTTTGTGCTAATTTTCCTTTATTTTTTGGAATGTATTGTATTAATTAGTAGCATGTAAAATATGAATTACCAAGAACAAATATATGTAAAATACCTATACAGCATAAGACATGTAGCAACAAGCAAATAAACTCCCTTTCTATAGGGATACTATAGAGAGGAAAATAATAATAAAATTTCTGTTGGCAAGGCTTTACTATGCACAATATTTTTACATTTCCCTGTCTCGAGTGTTTAGCATTTATACTTGAATATCTAGTAACTTAAGTCTAGTAATGAATTACGTACACACACACTACCAGGTGAAAAAGTTTACACACCACTACTACCATTATACCACCAGAGAAAATTAAAGGAACACCTACAAATTTCTGAACGTGTGTTTATATATATATATATATATATATATATATATATATATATATATATATATATATATATTAGCTAAGGTACCCGGCTTCGCACAGGAATTCATTTGAGGCTGAATGGTGGTAGTATTTTTTTGGCAAAGCTTTACTTTGCACAATATTTTGACATTTACCCGTCCCAGTGTTTAGGGTTTATACCCGTCGTTGCTATGGATGTGTTAATAATAAAATTAATTTTTTATGTAAGACTTCACTGTCCTCCATATTTTCATATTTCCTGTCTCCTGTATATTATGCATAGATTTGAATTAATTTTGATGATGATATTGGAAGGAATTGTTGAACATATCAATATTTTGACACAAATTACTTGTTTCATACATTGTTCCTGAAAAAATGTATAAAACAAAAGTTACTCTGAATAACAAAGTAAACAACTTTTGTTATGTGCACGTTTATCGAAAAACAAATAGACAGAGTTTTTATTTCAGGCTTCTCTCATAACCCCCACTCCCATTTGGACCTAAAAATTTTAATACAGCTTATAATCAGGGAAGAATTAATTCACGTATCGAGTTTTGTTAATTTCGGTTAAATTGTTGGAGCCCAGCAAAATTGTTGGCTCCCGCTTTAGTATTTAGAGTATAACTCGTTTATACTTTGCTATACGTCAAAAGTGAAAATAACAAAATAAACTACTTTGCCATGTGCATATTCGCCAAAAAAAAAAAAAAAACAATAGAAAACGAAATACTGTTATTTTTAAATTCAGGGCTCCCCTACAACCCCCCCTCCTGCCCGTCCCTAGAAATGTTGGAATGACTTAATATAATTATGGTGTCAGTGCTAATACACAAACCGAGATTTATTTAGTTCGGTTGAGTCTTTTGTGCCAAATAATATTGTTGACTCCCGCAATAATTTTTAGTGTATAACACATTTACACTTTGATATACGATGAAAGTGTATATGACAAAAGTTACTCTAAATAACAAAATAAACATATTTTGTCATGTGCATATTTGCCGAAAAACCAATAGGAAATGAAATATCGCTATTTTTAATTTCAGGCATCCCTTATAACCCCCACTCCTGTTTGAACCTAAAAATTTTAATATAGCTTATAATCTTGGAAGAATTAATGCTAATTCACATACCGAGTTTTGTTAAATTCGGTTCAACCATTAGTGCCCAATAAAATTTGTTAAAAACTAAAGCGGGAGCCAACTATTTTATTGGGCACTAAGATTGAACCGAATTTAACAAAACTCGGTATGTGAATTAGCATTAATTCTTCCAAGATTATAAGCTACATTAAAATTTTTAGGTTCTAACAGGAGTGGGGGTTATAAGGGAGGCTTGAAATTAAAAATAGCAATATTTCGTTTTGTATTGCTTTTTTGCCAAATATGCACATAACAAAAGTTGTTTATTTTGTTATTTAGAGTAACTTTAGTTATATACACTTTTGTCGTATACCCAAGTATAATTGAGATATGCTAAAAACTATAGCCAGGGTCAACAATTTTATTCGCACATAAGACTCCACCAAACTAAGGGAGGCCTGAAGTTAAAAAGAGCAGTATTTCGTTTTCTATTGATTTTTCTGCAATTATGCACATGGCAAAAGTAGTTTATTTTTTTATTTGAAGTAACTTTTGTGATATTTACTTTTGTCTTATAACCAAGTATAAACGAGATATACCCTAAAACATTAGCGGGAGCTAACAATTTTGTTGGGCACTAATGATTGAACCGAACTAAACAAAACTTGGTATGTGTATTAGCACTAACTCCTCCCTGATAATAAGCAGTGCCAAAATTTCTAGGGACGAGCAGGAGAGGGGGTTGTACGGGAGGCCTGAAAATGAAAATAGCAATATTTCATTTCCTATTGTTTTTTCGGCAAATGTGCACAGGGCAAAAGTTGTTTATTTTGTTATTTAGAATAACTTTAGCTGTACCCATTTTCGTTGTATAACATAGTATAAACAAGGTATACACTAAACACTTATGCGGGAGCCAACGATTTTATTGGGCACTAACCATTGAACCGAACTTGAACCATAAACGGGAATTGGGGTATAAGGAGGCCAAAAATGAAAAATTGTGATATTCCGTTTCCCATTAGTTTTTCAACAGATGAACGTAACAAATGTTGTTTATTGTTATTGCTTAAAAAGTTATTTTAAATTAACTTTTTTTCGTATACCGAAGTATAAATGAAATATACACTATAACCTATAGCGGATGTCAACAATTTTATTTGGCGCAAAAGGCAACTAAATTAAACAAAAGTCAATATGTTAATTAGTATCCACTCCTCCATGAAACTAATCTGTGTTAACATTTCTATGGACAAAAATACAGGGGGGGGGGGTTATCCCGGGAAGCCTATATAGTAGTTCTATGTATAATTCGGATTAGTGAGGTTATAAATCTCAGCACCCCCCCCCCACCATCTTTAATATTTATTTTCACTATTAAATATCGTTATTTATTTCCAATGGAAATGTAAACTATAAGAGCATTTTCATTATTACAACATACATACAATTTTTATTTGCAAAAGTTGTGGGGAATCAAACTCTTTAATTCTGGTATGTAGTAGCTTATTTCATCCTATATGTTGACGTTATGGAAACAACTATGTACTTACTATATATAACTATTAAACGTTACTAGATAATGTCATTATGACAAAAGACAATATGTGTTGAAACTCGATTTGATTGTTTCAAGTATTATTTAGGTTGCATGGAGGGCTACGATCCATCCCCTCACCTCGTATTTTGAATATAAATTCAATTATTTATAGGTTACCACACTTAATTATTTCCACTGGGTAATTACTTATTAGAAAATTCTAATTGGTTAATTTTATGAATAATTAATTTAAGTAAAGCTAAGTTGATAACCCTCAAGCGGAAGGGGAAGTAGCACAGAGTCTAACACAGCTAATTATGTTAACTTATTTCCTGTTAAATGTTGGAACTATTGGAATTTCTTTTTATTTACAACCGACTATTTCTAAGCTATGTGTGCTCGGAGTGGGTTTGACAGAAAATATGTGCATTTTAAATACTACTTAATTATAATAAATGCTATCCATGATTATGATTTGAATTATTCACGGTGTGTCAAACACTAGAGAGGGATTGATTTGGAACTCATTTTCAATTACTCTTTTAAACTGAAATTTCTATTCTATTATACGGGAAATATAATTGTGCACTTGCTATAAAAATACGCTCAATATTCAGTCTTCACTGATTTCCCGAGTGAAGCCGGGTACTTTAGCTAGTATATATATGTATATGTATGTGTATATATATATATATATATATATATATATATATATATATATATATATACACACACACACACACAAACAAAATTAAAATAAAGTAATTTTTATAGATTTTACATAAAAAATAGAGAAAAATATTTCAATAAAAAAAATGTGAGGGAGAAAAAATGTTCTATTTGTGAACGCAATTAAGTATATTTTTTTTAAAGCTTGTAATAAATGTAACACCATTTTAGAATATAAGAACTAAAAATATATTTATATAATTTTACTATAAATTAAGTTGAGTAAAAGACTGATTATCAAGATTAAAGGAACTGTAAAGCTGTATAGTTACGAAAAAGGCTTTGGGAGTATTGTGTGTTAGTATCAATTTCTGAAATTTTATTAACTCCAGGGGCTAAGCATGACAACTCTGGTGGAACCCCATTTCATTCAACACCCTTACCAAGTCCTCTACCATTGGGGCTGGCTCCCAGTTGAACTAGTTTAATATTTGTAGTACATTGGAGCTATTACTTAGATAATATTTACTAAACCAAAATACGATTCAATATTGTCAATCGTT
Organism: Riptortus pedestris; assembly: GCA_019009955.1. Taxonomy (NCBI): domain Eukaryota; kingdom Metazoa; phylum Arthropoda; class Insecta; order Hemiptera; family Alydidae; genus Riptortus; species Riptortus pedestris. Next base: position 29,729 of record JADPXZ010000025.1, read on the forward strand.
GTCCAATTATATTTCATTATACAGACAACTAGAGAAATACTCAATATCTAGCTTTCAATCTTGTTTAACCAGCAAGTAGGTAGAGCGTTGACAAACAAATATATATGCCATATCTCATCACCTCCTGGATAGGATTAAAAAAATTTGAAGAATGTTAATAAATAATAACATAAAAAACATTGCAAAAATTAATTTTTTTACTCACTCCATAATGTGTTTTTAGATACCAAGCATTGAACTCTGAAGTAAGAATTTTTTTAGCAGAAGGAGAAACATATTCATTTAAGCTTTTACACTGTTTAGGCTTCACATCAATGTAAGTGAGAATGTGCAAACAGTCCTGTAATCAAAAATGAATTATAAATTTCAAATAATTCACACATAACGATTAAAATAAATACAAAATATGTTTTTGTATCAATTAAATTAACTTTATACTAACCAAATGTGTAATGTATTTTTAACAATGCATTAAGGTGCCAAAAAATTTACAAATACACTCCAGATTTATTTTTTCATATAAGAGAGGCACCCACAAGTCTTAACTCACTCAAATCAAGTTCAGTTTGTATTTGGATTAATGAACATTTGATACGAGACACTAGTGATTGATATACAAATTTAATTTTATCATGCAAATCAATTTATATTCAAACAAATAACAGGAAAATTCTACTACAAAAGAAGGCTACAAATGGAAATGTCATTCCAGTGTTTACTACTCAGTAATGTAAAAATAAAAAAATAATTATTTTTTTATGTACTATGGCCACAAATATCTAAAACAATTACCCCTTCATTTTAGCACTAAAGATATCCAAAACTGTCAGCACGAAAATACACTCACTCTAGAATATTAATATTCTATGCTAAAAATGAATGATTAACTATAGAACAAAAAATAAATATAAGAAAACGAAACAAAACAAAAAGTTTACTCTCTTTGTTTTAAGTTTCGTTTTTCTTAAAATTACATGCAAGAGTAAGATTAAATATCGATTCTATTCACTCGTGAATTGTAATAAAATTGATAATATAATAAATTAATATTAAATCAAAATAACTATTTCTTATTGTTTGATTCGTACAAAAATATATATTTCGTTAACAACACAACAAAGTCCATATCAACAAAAAGGAAAATGGCCCCTGCAAACAGGATGTGACCTTATACACATACTTATATCATATTTAAGATAATTATTTGGCCAAATGGAATTATATAAAATTCATCTTACTTACGTCTTTGTCGGATTTAATATAATCTATCACAATGTCTTCATTCAACACAATTCCTCCACAATTAGTCATATTAGCAAAAATTGGACGTTAATAAATATAGTCCAGTCTGTCTATCTGAGATGTGTAGACCAGCAGAGTGAGGAACTGTGTGCCTCGGCTAACCTGATATCGTTTAGTGATATTCTAAAGCCAGTAAATACCTAAAAAACAACAAATACTTAATATAACGTGCTCAGACATATTTAGTTAATGTTTCTTTTCCCTTTTTGATAATTTTAATGAAGTCGACTGAGCGGAAAAAGTTTTTTTTAGCTTACAGGAGAACCCAGCTCGGCAAAAATGTGATACCTCTCAGACTGCACATGTGGAACAAAGAACAGCAACATTAAAATTTTCAGAATTATTATTATTATTTATTTATTAACGTCCACTTTTTGCAACTTAGGCTAATCGGGACGGGTTATCTACAGGTTACCACCCTTTTCTAGCCAGGGTGGGCTTTTAGGACGTTATTTAATGAATTTCGTCACTAAATAATTTCCTTTGCCCAGGCGAGAATCGATTTTGTTTCTCTTTTAACGCGATACTTAATTATAATAATTTTGACTAAGAAGTAGAGAATATAATAAATGGCGATATGGAATTACTAGTGTGCAAATCCAGAACATTGGACATCTGCTTACAATGGGAGTGCACGGCATTCCCCCCACTGATTTTAACGAAAATTGTTTAGTGTTTAGTACCTGATGAAAAACCAATTCTGTTAAAGTGAGAGAACGCACTTCTCAAGCGTTCGTCTAAAAACAATTGTTAAAGCGGTTCTACCATCAAGTTAAAAATGATATCAAGTGTCTCCAAAACTGCTCGTATTTGATCAAACAGAATCGCAAAATATCATGTATTATTAAAATACATTATACTCTTCAACACGATTATAAAATTGTTAACTTGATGATAGAGAACATATAAAACTGTTAACTGCTATAGGTTAGTTTATATCTCGTTTTTACTTCGGCATACGAAAAAAGTATATATAACAAAAGATACTTTAAATAATACAATGAACAACTTTTGTTACTTGCATCTGCTGAAAACCCAAAGGGAAACGGAATATCGCAATTTTTCATTTCAGGCCTCCCTCATAACCACCATTCCCGTTTGGCATAAATTCAGCATGACTTTGTTTAAATAATACATTATACAAATTAAATAACGGAAATGCTCTTATAGTTTACATTCCTATTAGAAATAAATAAAAAAGTTATTTTCTAGGAAAAATAAATAAATTAGAAGGAGCGACGGAGGTATTATAACTTCACTAATCCGAATCATATTTAGAGTTATCATATGTGACTAAAACATAAAATCATTTCTCATGATATGCATTCATTAAAAACACGCAAACAATCACTAATAAAGTTAATTACTCCCGCTACAGTCATATCCCGCGTTTACTTCATTTTACCAGAAAATTGAATGCCACAAAAGTTACTCTAAATAACAAAATAAACAACTTTTTTATGTTCATGTTTGCCGAGAACGTAATAGGAAACGAAATATCACAATTTTTCACTTCAGGCCTTCCTCATATAAAGTTATTTTCTAGGAAAAAAATGAGAAGGGATGACGAAGATATATAACCTCACTAATCCGAATCATATTTAGAGTTATCATATGTGACTATAACACAAAATCATTTGTCATAATATGCATTCATTAAAAACACCTAAATAAGCGCTAATAAAATTAATGACTCCCGCTATAGTTTCAGCTCCCGTTTGGGCCAAAAAATGTAATATAGCTTTTAATCATTAAAGAATTAATGCTAATTCACATACCGAGTTTTGTTAAATTCGGTTCAGTGCCCAACAAAATAGTTGGCTCTGCTTTAGTTTTTAATGTATATCTCGTTTATACTTTGCTATACGGCAAAAGTGAATATAGCAAATGTGACTTTAAATAACAAAATAAACAACTTTTGTCATGTATACCGAGTTATATTAAGTTCGGTTGAGTCTTCTATGGCAAATAAAATTGTTGACTCCCGCTATAATTTTTAGCGTATGACGCCTTTATACTTCGGTATACGACGATAGTGTATATAACAAAAGTTGATCTAAATAACAAAATAAACAGCTTTTGTCATGTGCATATTTGCAGAAAAACCAATAGAAAACGAAATACCACTATTTTTAAATACAGGCGCCCTTACAACCCCCTCTCCTGGCCGTCCCTAGAAATGTTGGCATGGCTTATGCTAATTAAGGCGTCATTGCTAATACACTATATTACTGAGTTTTATTTAGTTTGAGTTGAGTCTTCTGTGCCAAATAATATTGTTTACTTCCGCTATAATTTTTAGCGTATAACGCATTCCGTATACGACGAAAGTGTATATAACAAAAGTTACACTAAATAACAAAATGAACAACTTTCGTTGTGTTAAGATTTGGCGAAAACCCAATAGAAAACGAAATATCGCTATTTTTAATTGTAGGCCACTCTTATAATGGCCACTCCTGTTCGTCTCAGAGAATATTAATAAAGCCTAAAGTCTAAGTTGGGTTAGTAGTAATATACATACCAAGTTTAATAAAATTCGGACCAACAGTTTATGCGTGAAAAGGTAGCAAACAAACATACATGAAAGAAACAAAATGCAGTCATGGTGTCTATGACATGTGTAACGAAAAAGTATCGTGAAATTTCGAGAAATCAATCAATTTACAGGCAGAGGTTACAATTTTATATATATATATATATATATATATATATATATATATATATATATAGATTAAACTGATTCATATTAAACTAAACATTGACTGAAATCGGACCAGGAGGAGTAAGGATTTTGAGAAGGTGCAAAATCAAGAATTATAAATATCTCTTTTATGAGTCAGGACAACAAAAAATTAATATAACCAATTTTTGTCACAAACGTAATATTCTACTATTTACCCTTATAAATGTTTTTCTAACCCGAAATTTAATGGTGTAGTTGACCATTTTTTATCGGTGTTTGTAAATGCATATTCCTAATCATCTCCTTTCATATAGACCCATCATAATTATAGGTTAATTAACCCTTGAATGCTATCATACGTCTGACAGACCGCACTGTTTCCTTGAACCGTCCCTATTTCCCACTCCCCACCTCTAGGAGCCCCCTAGGCACCAGGGGACATGACGTCACTTGGCAGCACTCAGCTTTGTTTACATCGTGAGCATCGTTGTGTTTTTAGTTAATTGTTTTATTTTCCATTGTTATAAGTGATTTTTTTTTCAAAATGAGTGAGTGTGCTATGGCAACATGTTCCAACAACTCTAGGAGAACAGGCAAGTCTGTATCTTATCACTGGTTCCCGAAAAACCAAGAAATTAAGAAACAGTGGATAGTTCTGTGTAGACGAGGAGATTTGAAATTTAATCCTACTTTTGCTCGGGTTTGTTCAGAACATTTCAGTGATAGTGATTACCAAAGGAATTTACAAGCAGAATTGTTAGGCTATGTTCCTAATAGATTCATATTAAAAGAAGAAGCTGTGCCGCATCTTAATTTACCAGTATCGTCCGTAAGTAAACAAACACCTACTAGCTCTACTTCTGACTCAAAATGTGAAACGTCTAGAGACTGTAGGAGTAAAAAACGTGAAATAACTCAACGTGCCCTGCGTCACATTAATGAGATTTAATGTAATACAGATGAAGTTGATTGTGATGGATGTATTCTCTTAAAGGAAAAAATTGCTGAATATGAATCCCAATTAAAGTCCTTGCTGATCCAAGTAAAAAATTTATAAAGTAATAACTTTAATTTAAAAAAGAGAGTTACTAAATTGCTAACAGTTAATTACCAGCTAAAAATTGATGCAAAAAGAAGAAAAAATGCAGTGAAAAAAGAAATGGAAAGGATTTGTCATCCAGTATTATCCAAAGCTCAAATTCAGAGCATACACTCAAAAAATATCAGCAGCAACTGTTTTGGACAAGACAGACTTCATGCGACTGGGAGCTTTTAAAAAGGTAAGATTTAAAATGAAAGAAACAGAATACTTTTCCATTAGTGTATCCTATAGAGCACTATAGGAGTTTATTTCCCATGCTCCATCATTAATGATACTACATGTTTCCTTCACAGTTATTTATTCTATGGGTCAGTGCGGTTTCGGTGCATACACTCAAAATATATCAGCAGCAACTGTTTTGGACAAGACGGACTTCATGCGAATGGGGGTTTTAAAAAGGTAAGATTTAAAATGAAAGAAACAGAATAATTTTCTAAAAAGGTAAGATTTAAAATGAAAGAAACAGAATAATTTTCTTGTAGTGTATCCTATAGAGCACTATAGGAGTTTATTTCCCATGCTCCATCATTAATGATATTACATGTTTCCTTCACAGTTATTTATTCTATGGGTCAGTGCGTTTTCAATGCATATGCTCCAACATCAGTGCCTTTCTCTTCACTAGGATGCTACTGGAACCAAGGATTCCCTGCGGCTCAAAATGTTAGCATATTTTTATTACAAGGAGGACTAAATGCCAATGACAGCTTTTTTTAAAAAAAGATAAGTTTTAAAATCTGAGTAACAGAATTATCTTCTTGTAGTGTGTCTATCATCAATTAATGATGTTATATGTTTCCTCCACAGTTATTTATTCTATGGGGCAGTGCGGTTTCAATGCATACACTCCAACATCAGTGCCTTTCTCTTCACAAGGATGCTACTGGAACCAAGGATTCCCTGCGGCTCAAAATGTTAGCATATTTTTATTACAAGGAGGAGTACATGCCAATGATAACCTTTAAAAATCTTGTACCTATATTGACTAGCTGATGTTTAAAATAATTTAGTCATTTTTAACTGGGTATCATTGTTTATTGCTTGGTTAATCTCAATTTTATTAACTTTTATTTGTTTGTATAATAGAAGTCATTACTGTTTTCATGTTTTGGAGATTTCATCTTATTATAGTAAAGTTTTACTTTTTGTTGTGCTAATTATCTAGAAAAATTACGATTTTTAAATGTAACCCAACATATATAAATTTTAAGGAACTATTATGTATTTATTTTTAATGGAATCTAATTTGTACATGGTTTATTTGAAATAAAATATATTCAACTAAAGTAATTTGTATCATTTACAGGCATATACCATTTTAACAATTTTTTATTCGCCAAATTAATCAGAAAACTGCTTATATTGATCGTATTTCGGCTTGTCCGCCACGAATCTTGCAGCCCAGTGACGTAGAGGCTTGCTGCATTCTGATTGGCTACTCGCGAATGGCGCTACCTTATCTTATACGTACCTTGGGAGCCCCCACCTTTCAAGTACCTCTCAGTCACGGCTTTGACCTTGAGTGGTGCAAGATACAATGTCTCTCGCGCTTCTGTTATCGAGCCAGATTCGGCCAAAGAGGAATGGCGGTCCGACAGACCGATGATAGCAAGTAAGTCAGTATTTTATTTTTTGTCATTATTGAACAAAATTTTGTTTTAGTTCCCTTTTTTTTTTTTTGTTTTAGATTACTTTGAACCCTGAAAAACTTGCGTCACTTGCCCTCCTAGACTGAAACGGAAAACTAAATACCCATGTCAGAAATGTCAATCCCCAGTATGTTTGGAATGTTCTAAGATGGTATGTCAATTTTGCTAGAAGATGAATGACTTCTGCATTTTTATCATTTAATTTTTAATAAAATTCTATTGTCATGACTTTTTGATGAAAAAAGAAAAACATTTTTAAGAATCAACTGTGAATCTTTTTTGTATTCATTTTGTTCAGAATAAAAATTTTGTATGTTTATATGTTGTTTGTGTCAATTTGATTTGATTTATTTTCCCTTTTTATTCTTTATGTAGAGCCTTCAATCTATTTTATTCTTATTCATGAACAGTATCTTACAAAATAACAAAACTTTAAAGCAAAATATATTTTTATATTGTACTCAAATCAGCATTATTTAAAAATTTACAACCTTCTTAAAGTTTAAGATAATATTATTATTTTTCTATTATGTATTACCTTAAATTCATGGTTATTGCAAACCAAAAACAACTGTAAATGGATGACCAAATGAAATATTGTTAAAACAATTCACCTAGGACTTGATATTGTGACGTAATATCTCTGGGGGTCTGACAGACCGCCATAGCACTTGTGTTACTTTGAGGAACGATACTACTCAAGGGTTAAAAAATGTTCTTTCATATAATTATTATTGTTCTCTTTAAATACTAGGTAACAATAATATGTTCTTTTTAAATACTAGGTAACTTTTTTTTTCACTGGTACAAGTCTAAAATAATGAAAAGCATTAACATAATATATTTTAACTTAAAAAAAATTAATTAATAGATGTAACAGATTTGGATTGTAAATTATAGTACATATTTTTAAATGTATATATAGGGACTGCTGGATCATTTCAAGAAACTTTTGAGGTCCAGCAGAGTGCTGCATATCGAAACTGCCATAATCAAAATTTAAAGATTCTCCATAAAACAATAAGAACTAGTTATTTTGATTTGATATTACATTGTCACATCATCTACATGAATTACAATTAACAATTATTAAATATAAGCGATATATAATTTTATTTTTGCATTTGAAAGAATTTTCTAAGAGAGGAAATTATAAATGAATAGATATTTAGAGAGATTAATTAAAGAATATAATAATTCTTATCACGGCACTATAAAGATGAAAACTATAGATGTTAATAAGAAAAGTGAAGAAGAAATATTAATTAATTTGTATAGTGATAACAAAATTAAAATAGAAAAAGCAAAATTTAAATTAAATGATAATGTTATAATTAGTAAACATAAAGGAATATTTGAGAAAGGATATACAATTAACTGGTTTACTGAAGTGTTTAAAGTAGGTAAGATAATAAATTCCATTCCTATTACTTATGAAATTAAAGATTTAAATGAAGACGAAATTGAAGGTAGATTTTATAAAGTAGAACTAATGAAAGCAAAATATCAATATGATTGTTTAATAGAAAAAGTATTAAAAAGAAAAGGAGATAAACTCTATGTCAAATGGTTAGGTTTTGTTAATTCACATAGCACTTGGGTAAATAAGAAAAATGTGTGATTTAAATTTCTTTTCCAGTATGTAATTCTTTAATTTTTATAATTAGACCTTTTTCACTAAATTCTTCATCAATTATCCTTTAATAATTACCGTGAAATTCTAAATCACTTTTTAAATGTTCTTTTATTCTAGATTATAAATTAATACTGTTTAGATCACAAAATCTTAATAGTTCTTCACAATCTTGATGTTCTGAAACTATTTTATCAACAGCTCTTTTTAAACCATCTTTAAAACATCTTTAGCTTTAAACCATGGATCATTATTTTCATCTATAATCGTAAATATTTCTTTATTATTATAGTTAAGTTTACTGTTCAGAATATTTAGCATACTCTCCATTTATTAGGACATAATTTTTATCACCCTGCAAACATTTCCATAAAGAATTTATATTGATAAAAATTATTTCAAATAAATGAAAGAAGGAAAAATAAAACAATTGAAGGCTTTGCTGCAAAAAGAAGCTAGCTCCATCCCATAGCTGTTGGGAGTTATAAATACTTTCTTGTGCCAAAAAAAAAAACCTCTTTTATTTGGCAAAAAAAGGATGCAGCTTCAATTGTTATGATGTTATTTTCGTATTTTATGTTATTTGTTATAATGATGTTATTTTCTGTTTGTAAAACCAATAATTTTGCTGTACTTTATTTTCAGTTTTCTTTGAATAAAAAATACATAATAATAGTACATTCTATTTATTTTTACACCTTTTTCCAAGACATAACATATTCCATTCTTTTGGGCAAAAAAGAGGTAGCTCCAAGGATCATCCACGTACCACCAACATTTGGATGATATTTTTTGAATGAAAATACTCTTCTAATATGTAAACACCATAATTGAAAGTAAGCAACGACAATATTTTTACATAACTTAAAATTTGAATTTTTTAAACGTTATTTTTGGTTTCCCTAAAACTGGAAAAATTGGAGTTACCTCCTTTTTGCACCAAACCCTTCAATTTCAGATTTACAAAAAATTTGTAAAGAACAAACTATAGAGGCTATTCTAAACAGAAAAAGCAGGCATTAATAGATTTAATATTACAAAACGGTGAATGTTTAGGAAGTCAGTATGAAATAAAAAATTATTATAACATGAAGAAATCTGTTCTAATTAACTTATTAGAAGAAAAAATAAGAGAACCACCTCAACAACCTTAAATAAGGTGTATGTGTATGCCTAGTCTAACCAAGAAGACGGATGGTTCTGTCTGTCTAGGGAAGTTTACTTTTCCTAGTTCTAGGTTGTGCAAGCATGTGGAAGGGATAGTAACACAGAGCTATAATATGGAAGGAAATATAAAAAGTGACCAGATGCTACAATGGTTCAAACCACTTTAGTTTGACCTTATAGATTCCACAAGATTAGGATTACAATTCCTTTAAATTGTCGTTACTGCTGGTACATCATTTATACTGCTAATCAATTTTTATCAGTATTGCTGTAATTATCACCATCTACAACATCGTAACTGATATTCCTACTGTGTATTACACAATACTTATAATTTTACTATTATCATCATCGTACCAGACACTACTGTTAACCCTAAAACCTTTGCAAATATATATATATATATATATATAATATTATGATCATCCTTTTCACTTCCTCATCAGTATCAGCTTAGTTCCAATGACTTTATTGAACTAGTGAATTCCATCATGATCAAAGAATCATATTCTTCCCTTTCCTACATCCATCATCATCATCATCAAAGATTTACTGATAAAAATGTCTCTATACCCTATTTTCCTATACATTTATGGCAAAATTTATGATGTTGAAATAGTTATGGCTAAGATGGTAATGTAGTGTTTGGTGCTTGATACATAATAAATACTTTGTTGGAAGTTATAATAAAGCTCATAGTATTGGATTTGTATGAGCAGTAACAGCAATGAAAGATATGTTGATGTAGGTTAAATGGAAGAGGTTTGACAAAAAAGGTGGGGGAAGGTATAGAGATGATTTTATCAGACGCTTGATTAAATGATGGTGGAATGAGAATGACAATGACAGTTATGGATGCAATAATTACATGGCACAATGACAATGTAACATGGAAATAAATGTTGTGTTATATAAAAATGGTGATGTTCTGAGTTGGTATTCTGGAAGGTGGAAGTGACTTCTAAAGTAGGTTGATGAAAGAAATAGCAGCGCTTCCACTGTAACTGTTACAAAAAAGGTGATAATTATGATGACATAATTTAAGAAAATGCCCAGAATGGTAGTAGTTGTAAAAACCATAATAATGGTTATATTCCTCATAATATGCAGATAATTACAATTGTTATTTTAAAACACATTTTTTAAATGAAACTATTTTTAATATAATTATTTTTCATTTTTGATTACAGGACTGTTTGCAAATTCTCACTTACATTGATATGAAGCCTAAACAGCGTAAAACTCTAAATGAATATGTTTCTCCTTCGGCTAAAAAAATTCTTACTTCACA
>JADPXZ010000026.1:0-12500 GCA_019009955.1 Riptortus pedestris
GGCTAATTCGGCTAGAATCTTTATCAACTACAATACTAGCAGCATTACAGTAGATGGATGCTCCAGTCACATCACAACTCCTGCAACCTTTTAGGCAAGCTCTGCGAGAGTTAAGGCTAATTCGGCTAGAATCTTTATCAACTACAATACTAGCAGCATTACAGTAGATGGATGCTCCAGTCACATCAGAACTCCTGCAATCTTTTAGGCAAGCTCTGCGAGAGTTAAGGCTAATTCGGCTAGAATCTTTATCAACTACAATACTAGCAGCATTACAGTAGATGGATGCTCCAGTCACATTAAAACTACTGCAATCTTTTAGGCAAGCTCTGCGAGAGTTAAGGCTAATTCGGCTAGAATCTTTATCAACTACAATACTAGCAGCATTACAGTAGATGGATGCTCCAGTCACATCACAACTCCTGCAATCTTTTAGGCAAGCTCTGCGAGAGTTAAGGCTAATTCGGCTAGAATCTTTATCAACTACAATACTAGCAGCATTACAGTAGATGGATGCTCCAGTCACATCAGAACTCCTGCAATCTTTTAGGCAAGCTCTGCGAGAGTTAAGGCTAATTCGGCTAGAATCTTTATCAACTACAATACTAGCAGCATTACAGTAGATGGATGCTCCAGTCACATCACAACTCCTGCAATCTTTTAGGCAAGCTCTGCGAGAGTTAAGGCTAATTCGGCTAGAATCTTTATCAACTACAATACTAGCAGCATTACAGTAGATGGATGCTCCAGTCACATCACAACTTCTGTAACCTTTTAGCAACACTTTTCTTTTTGGATTATTTGTTATTTCTGTTAAACAAGTTCATCTTCTGTTTCAGCAACAATATTGTTTGGTGCATATATATTGAAGAAAAACCCATTATTTTTTACTCCTTTAAAAGCTGTCATCAGGAATCTATTGACTTTTTGTCGAATATTAACCTTATTGCTCTCTTCTGCAATTCAAATGAATAAAATATTATAGTTTGAGTTTAGCCTAATGCAAATCACCTCAAATCAGTCAAGTTACCAAGGAAATAACCGTAGTGTATTAGTAATATGGAGTTTCCATTGGAAGATATTCTTAACAACTTTTAATAAGGAGCAAAGCTATTTTAGTTTCTTACTCAGTTCTGTAATGTGACCAAACTAGTCTAGGGTTTTGTTCAAAGTCAATCGTAAAAACTTTATCTTGGCGACTGGTTCCGATTATTCATTGATATTATTCAAGAAGAATGTCAGCAATGTTTGGTGAATATTTGCTTTAAAGCCGTTCTTAGCCAGATTATAAGACATAACCTATGAGACGACGCTTCAATAGCCATCTTGCTTAATTGTTTGTGTGACTGTACCTTTTATAATTCTAGTGCTGGAGGTGCTAGCTGAGATAGAGGGAGGATGAGCGGAACCGGAAATGGGGGGGGGGCACTTCCCTTCACACACTTATAAATAGCCGGCAGTTCCGGTCACTAATTGCTCTACTCTATCCTCAATGGGCCCTCCTACTCATTCACATTCCGCCAATCCATTCATAGCAGTGCTCCAAGTTGTTCACCATTCACTTCATAAATCCTTCAAGAGAATGTCGAGAGGCTCAGCACTAATAATGGTTATTCGTTCAATATACGAGTATATGTACCATACAACATTCATAGGTCCTTCAAGAGAATGTCGAGAGGCTCAGCACTAATAATGGTTATTCGTTCAATATATATGTACCGTACAACATTCATACGTCCTTCAAGAGAATGTCGAGAGGCTCAGCACTAATAATGGTTATTCGTTCAATATACGAGTATATGTACCGTACAACATTCATACGTCCTTCAAGTGAATGTCGAGAGGCTAAGCACTAATAATGGTTATTCGTTCAATATATATGTACCGTACAACATTCATACGTCCTTCAAGAGAATGCCGAGAGCCTCAGCACTAATAATGGTTATTCGTTCAATATATATGTACCGTACAACATTCATAGGTCCTTCAAGAGAATGCCGAGAGCCTCAGCACTAATAATGGTTATTCGTTCAATATATATGTACCGTACAACATTCATACCTCCTTCAAGAGAATGTCGAGAGGCTCAGCACTAATAATGGTTATTCGTTCAATATATATGTACCGTACAACATTCATAGGTCCTTCAAGAGAATGTCGAGAGGCTCAGCACTAATAATGGTTATTCGTTCAATATATATCTACCGTACAACATTCATAGGTCCTTCAAGAGAATGTCGAGAGGCTCAGCACTAATAATGGTTATTCGTTCAATATATATGTACCATGAGGGATGATGGGCCAAGATGGGGACGATGGGCAAGATGGAGCACGTGGGCCAAGATAGGGATGATGGGCCAAGATGAGTGACGATGGGCCAAGATGAGGGACGATGGACCAAGATGAGGGATGATGGGCCAAGATGAGGGACGATGGACCAAGATGAGGGACGATGGACCAAGATGAGGGATGATGGGCCAAGATGAGGGACGATGGACCAAGATGAGGGACGATGGGCCAAGATGAGGGAAGATGGACCAAGATGAGGGATGATGGGCCAAGATGAGGGACGATGGACCAAGATGAGGGACGATGGACCAAGATGAGGGATGATGGGCCAAGATGAGGGACGATGGACCAAGATGAGTGACGATGGGCCAAGATGGAGCACGATGCGCCAAGATGGGGCTCGGTGGGCCAAAATGGAACACGATGTGCCAACATGGAGCTCGATGCGCCCTGATGGGCCAACATGGAGGACGATGGGCCAAGATGGGACAAAATGGTTCAAGATGGAGCACGATGGGCCAACATGGAGGACGATGGGCCAAGATGGGGCAAGAGGGTTCAAGATGGAGCACGATGTGCCAAGATGGGTCAGAGGGTTCAAGATGGAGCACGATGGGCCAAGATGGGTCAGAGGGTTCAAGATGGAGCACGATGGGCCAAGATGGGGCAAAATGGTTCAAGATGGAGCACGATGGGCCAAGATCGGGCAAAATGGTTCAAGATGGAGCACGATGGGCCAAGATGGGGCAAAATGGTTCAAGATGGAGCACGATGGGCCAAGATGGGGCAAAAGGGTTCAAGATAAAGCACGGTGGGCCAAAATGGAGCACAATGGGCCAACATGGAGCCAACAAAACTCTCAACCGAACCAAATAAAACTCGGTTTGTGTATTAGCACTAACTCCTTCGTTATAATAAGTAGTACCGGCATTTCTAGGGACGGGCAGGAGGGAGGGGGGTTGTAAGGGAGGCCTGAAATTAAAAATAGCGGAATTTCGTTTTCTTTTGGTTTTTATGCAAATATGCACATGAAAAAAGTAGTTTATTTTTTTTTTTGAAGTAACTTTTGTAATATTCACTTTTGTCTTATAAAAAAAGTATAAACGAGATATGCACTAAAAACTAAAGCGGGAGCCAAAAATTTTGTTGGGCAGTAACGATTGAGCCGAACTTAAGAATTAAGTCCGTCACGCAGGGGCCGCGTAAACTAAGCAGATTTCCACCGTGAAGTTATAGAATAGAGAAATCTCCATACGAGAGCCTAACTAGCTTTTGGCGGGAAACTCACTCGTCCATAGCTCATCCGTTACACTTAATAAAAATGCAAATATCTCGGTTAATATTCAAGATAGAGAATAAATGTATAGAACAATATTTATTATAGTAAATGTAATTTGCAATAAGATTAGTTCTATACAAATTTTTGATCCGACGTATAGTAATTGAGATATTTCCAATTTTCGAAAATCCCCCCTCTTAAACCGCCCCTCTCCCCGTCCACTGGTTCGATTTCAGCAATTAACGAACTTGATCTGTCTTTTTGCATAAAACGTTTAAATTTCGTGTTTAGTAACGATCAAATAAATATTGTGACCGCTAGAGCGTTAACAGACATATATATATATATATTTTTTTTTAATTATAATTATTATTATTTGAACGGACCTCATCGTAATCTCTGGGTAGGATCGATGGACATTTGAGGAAATTTTTCAAAACTCGCATCATGAGTACGACCTCAATAGAAATCTGCTAAAACGTAGAGCTCTTTAATGTAGGACACAACATAAGTTTGATATAAACTCTATTCAGAGTTTTAGCTTAATGTGGAAATAATTATTAGTAACGTACCGTTCGGCTGAAAACCTAAATTGCTAGAAATGGTACGTTACTGAAGGCTAAAAACGTTAACTGATAGAAATAGTAGGTAAAGAGTTTTCCTCCTCAAATTGATGCTCTATTCGGGAAATATTTGTGTTTGTGGAGGATATGAGTTGTTGCTAGCTATTGGAGGACCTGCTTTCAAATGTGCTTTTTCTTATTTGCACTCATTTAATTGAGGCCATTCTCTTGGAGCACATTAATAGTTGCAGCTTTAGTTAATTGTTGGGACGTCTGCTTGTCAACTCATAGTCTTGCTCCTCCCTAATCATTCCTAACTATCAATTGAGAATATTCACTTTTATCGTACAATCAAACATACACGAGATATAAGATAAAATCAATAGCAGGAGTCAACAATTTTAATAGTACTCATTAAAGTGTTTTTTAATAGTATGGTTTTAGACTTATACTAACCACCCCTAAGGTACCCGGCTACGCTCGGGAAATCATTTGAGGCTGAATGATGATGGTATTTTTTTTTTGGGCAAGGCTTCAATGTTTACAATTACTCCCGTCTGGGCGCATTGCTTTCCCGCGATGCTCTGACAGACGACTTAAAGATGAGAAATTTTACTTTTGAAGAATAAATGAAAATAAGTCCCTCTCTACTTTTTGACACACCTTGAATAATTTAAAGCATAATAAAGGCTAGCATTTGTTATAATTAAATAGCGCCTATAATGTACATATTTCGTGACAAAATCCAATCCGAGCTTACTTATATACATGAGTAGAAAAAAAAATACAACATTTCAGAGGAAATACGTTAACACGATTAACTGTGTTAGCATCTCGACAACTTCCTCTCCTGCCTAAGTGTTATCAAAATTTCTTTAATAAAATTACTTCCTCAAACCATAAAAATTTCGAATGTTATAGTAATTTATATTCCTATATAATTTATACATAGATTTTATCCTCGAATAAATAAATAACAGTGGTACCCTTAAAAAAATAATTTATATTGTAAACGCGAGGCGAGGGAAATATATTGTAGCAACTTCAAATCATATTAAGTTTAAACGCACTCAGGAAATAAGTTAACTCAATTAACTGTTAACCCCTAGACAACTTCTGCTCCCGGTTGAGTCTATCAGCATTGCTTTACTTTAATTATTTTTTCAAAACATTAAAAAATTCGAATTTTCTATTAATTTATATAGCTGGTGTAAATAAATAACAGTGGTATCCTAAAAATAATTCAATTTACATTGTACAAGCGTGGTTGGAAAAGATATTGTAGCAACCCCCCCCCCCCCCGCAACCTCAAATCATATTGAGTTTAAACGGATATTGTCTTTTGTTATAATGACAATACCAAGTAACGTTTAATAGTTATAGATAGTATATAGTCTTTCAATATCGTCAACATATCGGAGGAAATAAGATAATATATAGCACAATTCAAGAGCTTGATTCCGCACAACATCCGCTATCACACGTCGTGCAAATTCAGTCAGACTTGGTTTAAATAATACATTATACAAATTAAACAATCCAAATGCTCTTATATTTTAGATTTTTAATGTGAATAAAAAACGAAATTATTTTCTAATTAAAATAAGTATCAAATGAGAAGGGTAGGGGCAGAGATTTATAACTCCCCTAATCGGATCACACTTAGAACTA
Organism: Riptortus pedestris; assembly: GCA_019009955.1. Classification (NCBI taxonomy): domain Eukaryota; kingdom Metazoa; phylum Arthropoda; class Insecta; order Hemiptera; family Alydidae; genus Riptortus; species Riptortus pedestris. The sequence goes on from JADPXZ010000026.1 coordinate 5,803, forward strand.
TCATATAAGCTAAGAACATAACATCATTTGTCATTTACGCCATTATTAAAACACTTTAATGAGTACTAATAAAATTGTTGACCCCCGTTGTAGTTTTTATTATATAATTCGGTTATGGTTCATTATACAACAAAAGTTACTCTAAATAACAAAATAAACTACGTTCTTAACAAATAACTCACCTGTTATTTGTATGTTTGCCAGAAAAACCAATACGAATTTTTATTTCAGGCCTCCCTTATAACCCCAACTGCCGTTCGAATCTAAACATTTTAATATACCTTATAATCATGGAAAAATTAATGCTAATTCACAAACCAAGTTTTGTTAAGTTCGGTTCAATCGTTAGTGCCTAATAAAATTGGCTCCCGCTTTAGTTTTAGTGTATAGCACGTTTATACTTTGTTATACGACAAAAGTGAATATAACAAAAGTTACTCTAAATTACAAAATAAACAACTTTCTTCGTGTCCATATTTGCCGAAAAACCAATAGGAAACAAAATATCACTATTTTTAATTTCAGGCCTTCTTTACAACCCCCACTCCTGCTCGTCCTTAGAAATGTTAGTACAGCTTATTATCATGGAGGAGTTAGTGCTAATTCACATACCGAGTTTGGTTCGGTTTAGTCTTTTGTGCCAAATGAAATTGTTGACTCTCGCTATAATTTTTAGTGTCTAACGCATTTATACTTCGCTATACGACGATAGTGTATATTAGATTTTAGCAAGGCTTCAATGTGTACAATTATACTTCCCGTCTGGGCGTATTATTTTTCCACAAGGCCAGGTAACTGTAGGTGACTTATAGAATAGAAATTTGCATTAAAGAGAGTAAATGAAAATGAGTGACCAATAAATCCATCTCTTCTGATTGAAACATCCTGAATAATTCAAATCATAATCACGAATGGCATTTATTATAATTAAATAGTATCTATTATGAACATAGTTTCTGTTAAACCCGCTCTGGGCACACATACTTCAGAAATAGTCGGTTGTAAGTAGACGTCAAAATATAGGAGGAAATTAGCTACTAAACTAACTCTAAAAAATCATAGCATTATTACGCCTATATAAAATATACATTGATTTGTACTAATAGGTACAATTGGCTACTCAGGCTATAGATTTTAGCGTATATATCGTTTATAATTCGGTATACGAAAAAAAAATATATAACAAAATTTATTCTAAATAACAAAATAAACAACGTTTTTTATGTGAATATTTATTATACTTTTCACGCATAAACGGCTGAACCGAATTTTATGAAACTTGGTATGTATATTACTACTAACCGAACTTAGACTTTAGGCTATGTCAATATTCTCTGAGACTACCATGAGTGTGGGTTATAATGGAGGCCTGAAATTAAAAATAGTGATATTCCGTTTCGTATTGATTTTTCGGCGAATATGTACATAACAAAAGTTGTTTATTTTGTTATGTAGAGTAACTTTTGTTATATAAACTTTTTTCGTATACCGAATTATAAACGAGATATACGCTAAAACCTATAGTGGAAGTCAACAATTTTATTTGGCACAAAAAACTCAACCGAAATAAATAAAACTCGGTATGTGTATTAGCACTAACGCTTTTATTATAATAAGCCATACCAACATTTCATGGGACGGGTAGGAGTGGGGGTTGTAAGGGAGGTGTATGCGAAATTTAAGTGGACTGTATACTTAACACTGGCTGGTTCCGATGTAAACCGACTGGACATGCCTGGTGTAGGGAAAATAACAAGTACTTACTGTATAAGCACTAGAGCTCGACTGCCTATCTGCTCATCTTGTCCGGCAGGGGCGCCACCTGTTGTCTTCTCGATCTAGGAGTTCCCGTAACTTCAAAACCGGACGTACAATTACCAAACATACCGCCAGCCTTGGGATTATCTTATTATAATCCCAACAAGATGCAATAAATAAATAAACAAAGGGGTTCACTTTATTGTTTGTAGCTGGTTGCGATAGGAACTAAATAACTAAACATAATCACTAAAATACAAAACTTCAATGGCTTAGATTAATGAAGGATAAGGTAATGAAACCGCACCAACTTCACCTCGCAGGGGGCTGTCTGCAAGGACTTAGGACGTAGGAAAGAGGCCCACGGAAAGGGATCAAACCATTGAAATAAGGAAACTATTAACTAATTATTATCTAAATAACGAACAATGAAATAACCTAAATAAAGAACAAAGAATTAAACAATCAAATATCTGGTTGGGCTACTGTCCAACTAATAAGCAAATAAACGACAAACTTCTAAATAATAAGAAACAAAAAACAAAACAAATAAACAACAAACTTCTAATTAATAAGGAACAAAACAAACTTTAGCTCAATCTGAGACGGGGAGCGGCACTAACCTGTTAACAGGCCGGCGCAGCAATGTGTTGCCCACTTTCAGCTCTACCACTCTAACAACTGAGTCTGTACCGGGAAACACTCTCACTACTTTACCTAGTGGCCAATTCATCGGAGAAGTGTTCTCGTTCTTTATTAGCACTAGGGCTTCTGGTGACAAATTTGGTACTTCGTTGTACCATTTCGTCCTTTGTTGGATCGAATTCAAATAGTCATTCTTCCATTTTGCCCAAAATTGCTGTGCTAAACTGCGTACCAATTGCCATCTATTCAAGACTCCTTCCTTGACATCCAGGAGGTTATGTTCTGGCGGCGAAATCAACGGACCACCAACTAAAAAATGGCCTGGTGTCAGAACATCGGACTCTGTTAGCGGTCTGGAATTTAAGACAGCTTCAATTCGATGCATTAGTGTGTTGAGCTCTTCATAGGTTAGGCATCTATTGCCGATTATCTTGGTCAGGTGACTTTTGGCCGATTTAACAGCCGCTTCCCAGAGGCCACCCATTGAAGGCGCTCCAGGGCTGTTGAAATGCCACCTAATGTCCTTCTTGGCAAGCGCTGTTTCAAGCTCAGAACAGTTGAGGCATCCTGTAAGCTCACGGAAATATCGTGAAGCACCCTTAAAGTTTGTTCCACAATCTGAGTAGACATCACTTGGGAATCCTCTCCGGGCACAAAACCTATCAAAAGCATCGAGAAAGGCCGGAGTAGATAATTCCGTTACTATCTCAAAATGTGTTGCCTTGACACAAAAACAAATAAAAACAACCAAATAACCTTTGATAATTTTGGCACCTTTACGCTTGTGCTCCTTAATAGAGAATGGACCAGCACAATCAATTCCGACGTGAGAGAATACTCTGGACTGAACCACTCTAGGCTTTGGCAACTGCCCCATTTGTGGTTGCAGAAAAGCAGCCCTGTACCTAGTGCACGTGAGGCATCTGTGAATTCTCTGTCGTATCACTGTCCTAGCTGAAAGGATCCAAAATTTCCTTCTCAGTAACGACAACAAAGCACCAGGACCAACATGAAGGTAGTTCACGTGGTAATAATCAATTATCAAGTGAGTCAAACGACTATGCTTCGGCAACAAGTATTGATTCTTGCTACTATCAGGCAATCTAGCATTCTTAAGTCGTCCACCTACTCTACGACGAAGGGAACTTTGTCGAACTCCGAAATACACCATTCATGGATGGGTTCCTTACACCACGGAGGGCCTTCCCACCATAGCTTGTTATCAATGATCATGTCTGGGGTCAAGCCTCTACAGGCCACATCGGCTGGGTTGTCAGCACTACTGATATGACGAAGACTAATTGGCACTGGTGAGTCTAAGAAACTAGCAACTCTGTGAGCGACAAAAATCTTTAAATTACAAGGTCGCTCCTTAAGCCATGAAAAAACAATATTAGAGTCACACCAGGCGAAAACTGCTATAGCTTTGTTTAAGGAACTTAGGGCTGAGTGTACACTCACAATTAAGTCCTTCAATAGCATAGCACCAAGTAACTCCAATTTAGGCATTGTAATTGTTTTCACAGGAGCCAATCTAGTCTTAGAGGCAAGCAGGCGTACTTCGCCATGCTGATCTAAGCTCCCAATTCGAGCATAGACAACTGCTGAGTAGCCGAGTTCACTGGCATCACAAAATCCAAGCAGATTTATTGAACCCACGCTATTGGCATCAACACCCACAAATCTTGGGATTGTGACGTTCGACAACAAATATAGATTATTGACACAATGCAACCATTTGCTAAGAATATGTTCCTCTATAGGATTATCCCAGTCGTAGTCCATTATCCACAAGGATTGGAAGAAGGACTTCATGAAAAAAACAACAGGAGCAACAAAACCCATGGGATCAAATACCTTAGCGGTTACGGATAAGACAATTCTCTTAGTCACCACTCTTCGAGTTGCAACTGAGGAAATGTGGAACTACAAAAAATCAAGATTAGAATCCCAATGAATTTCGAGAATTTTCACTGAATTGTCTTGTTTTGGATCAAGAATTATGTTAGTTTCTTTAAGCTCCTCAGGAATCGAATCTAAGACTACAGGAACACTGGAGACCCATTTTCTCACCAAAAATCCGCCAGCCTTGAGCATACTGATGACTTCATCCACAAGTTCTCTCGCCTCTTCTATTGAGCTGGCACCACTGAGGAGGTCATCAACGAAAAAATCCCTTGGAACAACTTTTGCAGCAAGGGGATACTTATGTCCCTCATCCAAAGCATTCTGGACTAAAGACCGCAGAGCGATGAATGCAGCTGAGGTTAAACCATAAGTATTGGTGACTAACTCATAATCCTCTATCGGGTCCCCTGGGTGAAACCTGAACAAAATATGTTGATACGATCGATGTTCAGAGATGATATTCACCATACGATACATCTTGGCAATGTCTCCGACTAAAGCCACACGGTGAAATCTGAAACGTAACAGAATATCAAATATGTTCTGTTGCAAAGCAGGACCTTTCAGCAAACAACAATTAAGACTCAACCCAGAAGTAGTTGGTGCACTACCGTCAAACACAACTCGACATTGAGTGGTTGTAGAGTCTTTGTAAACAGCTAAATGAGGAATATAACACTTCCCACTTCCTAATGTCACTTCCTGCATATGACCCATCCTTATGTACTCATTCATAAATGCATTGTAATCCTTTCTCATATCTGGAGATCTAGATAAAGCCTTTTCTAAAACGAGCAACCTTTTCTTTGCATTAATGAACGAATCACCTAGGTTGTCTATATTAGGTTTACACAAAATGGGAGAGTTATATCTACCCTCGGGGGTACGAAAATACAATTCTTTGTATTGGTCTTCAGCAAATTGCTCTTCTTCACTCAAGAGGTTAACTTTACTTTGAGAAACTACACTTTCACGCTGCCAAAATTTAGAAACCAATTCATTGAGATCAGAATCATTGGTTTTCTTCATCAGAAAGTTGCAGAATAAAGAACTATTTGTGTCACCAGGGACTTTACCAGTGACTACATAACCAAAAACTGTCGGGTAGGCCGCAGCTGAACCGACTCTAATAATAGGACCATCCTTTATGATCTCATAATAGAGGCCTGCACCAATTAAAATATCAATCTTAGTAGAAGATTCAACTAATACGTCGCTTAAGTCCAAATCTTTAAATTGCATTTTTATTGAACTAGGTAGTTTGCTTGGTGGTGGGACAGAAGCAATTCTATGCACAACAATAGCTTCGGTATTAAAACTGTACTCGGTGTTACCCACAGCCGATAAACAAATTGTGGTCACATAACTACCAGTATTTAATTTTGAACCACCAACCCCATAGCAAGTATCAGAGCAATACCTCTTAGACAAACCTAATTTTCTGAATAATCTATCAGTTATAAATGACACTTGAGACCCTGAGTCTATAAGGGCTCTAGCCTTTATACTGTTTCCAAATTTATTTTTTATATTGACTATAGCAGTGCTGAGCAGAACTGAAGCATTAGATTTGCTAGCAGAGCAAGCTACTATGTTTTCACTGTTACTTTCATTGTTATCACTATCTTTTGTATTACTTTTTAAACATAACAAACTATTATGCTTTCCCTTACAAGAGCATAATTTATTACTTTTGCACTGTTTTAAAAAATGTCCAGAAAAAAAGGCACAAAATGCACAATTTATTTTCTTTTACAAATTTAAATCGATTAGGTATTTCCATACTAAGAAATTTAGCACAATCAAATATTTTATGTTTGCCTTTACAGCAGTGACAAGGGGTTTTATTTGTTCTGATAGATACTGAAGTCAAAACATTCTTGTTTGAATTAAATCTATTATTACTGCTAATGAACTTATTATAAATTTCAGTTGAATGTTTATTTGGGGAAGCGCATCTATTCAACTTAGAGGCAGCAGAAACAATATGATAATATTTCCTTTTAAACTCACTTAATATTTCTGCCTCTTTTTCTGGTATGTCACTATCCATTTCGATATATAAAACCTTAATGTCATCATGAAGATCATCAAATTTCTTTGATAGCCCAGATAGATCTTGAAACTTGCTGGTAAAATCATCTAACTTGTCTGTTGACACAACATTAGGCTTTATCTCATTACTCAGGTCAAACAATACATTTAAACTATTTATAACTTCTTGCCTTCCGGCAATATTTAATTTTAGTTTCCTTTTTTCTCTTTCAAAGGACATATTAGCAACAATTAAACACTAAGTGAGTAATTAAACTGTTTGTTTATGAAGCTATAACCTGAGCTATAACCTCTGCCTAGCAGCTGGGAGGAAAGGGGCTCTGTCTGATAAC
>JADPXZ010000026.1:20000-40039 GCA_019009955.1 Riptortus pedestris
TTTCAATAACAATAAATGAGCAAGTTATTGAAAAGAGTGAAAAAATGACTATACTTGGCGTAATATTTAACAGCAATCTCTCATGGCAGGATCAAGCAGCTTCGGTAGCTAACAAAATAAGAAAATCATTACATCCTTTAATAAAATATAAAAACTTTTCCCATTAGAAATTAAGATAAAACTTGTATCCAGCCTAATTTTGCCATTAATGTGGTACTGCGACTCCGATTATACAGATATTACATCTACAGATGACATACAAATTCAGAGAGCATTTAATTCTCCAATCAGATATATATTCAATGCTAAGAGAGATGAGCACATAACATCATACATGAAAGCTCTGGGATGGCTCACGTCTAAGGTGTATCGGCGATTAAATATTCTATGTCTTTCTAAGAAAATCCTGGATTTCGGAGTGCCCAAAAATCTTTATGAGGGTTTTATTCCCATGAATAGTGAGAGATTGGGAAATAATTTCAAACTGACAGCCTGCAGAACCAACATATTTCGCCAATCTTTCTCTGCTGTTGCGGCAATAGAGCTAAATGCTTTACCTCAAGAAATAAAAGAATCACCATCATTCCGAAAGGCCTGCATTAATCATTTTCTAACGACCGAGATGGGGATATGACATGTACCACAGTCCACTATAATGCCATTTGTTTATTAGTTTTATTTATATTTTTAGTTTTCTGTTTGTATATTAGTTTTATTTATATTTTTAGTTTTATGTTTGTACATTAGTTTATATATATATATATATATATATATATATATATATATATATATATATATACAGTATTTTTATATTTTTTGGATAAGTTTTAATTTAATTTATAAGTTGTTTAGTTTGATTTATAGTATTAGTAACCAGTTTATAGTAAACATACATGTCTATTGTCTGTAAGAGAGGACCATTGGTCCTATGACAATAAAAGCATCTATCTATCTATCTCTCCCTCTCTCCCTCCCTCTCCCCCTCTCTCTCTCTCTCTCTCTCTCTCTCTCTCTCTCTCTCTCTCTCCCTCTCTCTCTCTCTCTCTCTCTCCCTCTTTTTTTTTTTTTTTTTTTTTTTTTTTTTTTTTTTTTTTTTTTTTTGGCGTCTGTTGCAAGTTGCAATATTGCCATATTTGGGCTGGGATAGGATCGGATAGGGTGCTAGGTTTGTTTATTTATTTATTTTTCTCCTTCTGCCATTTTTTAATGAAGTCATTGAGTGCCGGGAGACTTGCTTCATCTTTAACGCATTAAAGTCTATCAGAACCAATATTTTCCCGGTTGTTGCCTAGAGCAAATTCGAGACTTTCTATAAGCTCGCGAGGTTTGGAATACCTGAAGTATACAGATATTACTGTAAAGTCCACATTCCCTGCCTGAATGTGAGCAACTGCTAGGTGCCTTGTCATGAGATGGCTTAGCTCAGTAACAATCATAGCATTATTTAAAATGACTATGCCAGCATCGGGGCTCAAAATTCCATCCCTAAAAGCAATCACTCTAGATCGAAGGCTGAACCCGGCGATCTTCATCCGCCTCACGCATGGCTCTTGAATGGCAAGGATGTCCACTTTATTCCGAGTGCATTCGACCCTAATCTCAGCTGATGGCCACGGCAGATCTCTTCAAATTGTTCTGCGCTATCATCAGCCCTCGATTATCCATAATAGGTATTATATATAGTGCGCAAAACGGCTCTTCTATAGGAGTCACAGTTCCTGTCAGTTCCCGCATGTTCACTATTTTTGCCAAATCTAACACAGTTAACGCATTTCGGAGGCGCCGCCAGTGTTTGGACACTGTCCGTGACAATGACCCCTCTCCGAGCAATGAGAGCAGTACACATATTCAGCTGAACAGGTTTCTGCGCATGTCCGAAATTTTGGAAATTATCGTAGTGTGTAACGGCCGTCCAGTTTCGGATTCTACGTGATTCATAATCCAGAAAACCCTACCTTCGCTCATGACAAGGTAGGTATAATATAAGGTAGGGAAGGCCATTTGGCGAATAGCCAATCAGAATGCACCGAGGTCTGCTACGTCACTGGGCGACAAAACTCGGAACGGACCAGCTGAAATACGACCAATTTAAGTCGTTTTCTAATTAATTTGGTGAATAAAAAATTACTTTAATGGTATACGTCTGTAAATGATACAAATTACTTTAATTAAATATATTTTACTTGAAATACACCATGTACAAATTAGATTCCATTAAAAATAAATGCATAACAGTTCCTTAAAATTGAGATGTGTTCGTTTACACTTAAAAATCGTAATTTTTCTACGTAATTAACACAATACAAAGAAAACCATTACTATAATAATAATGAGTCGTTCGTCTTCAGTGAAACATCTTCCTTTATTATCCACTAAATGTATCACATTATTTAAAATTCCTGGATGGCAAGTAAATGATTTAGTCCAGCGACGTTAAGTTGAAAGTCCTAGAAGTGGTTCACGAATATTTCCTCATTTGTCCAACGGCCTTTTATTTTTTTGATTAGTAAGAACTGAATTTGAGCTTGGATAATATTGGACGAAAAGTCCTTTTAATTTCTTCTTTCATTGCTATTTTTCTTCTTTTTGCATCAATTTTTAGCTGGTGATTATCTGATAGAAATCTAGTAACTTCTTTTTTCAAATTGATATTTTTACTTTTTAAATCTTTCACTTGCATCAGCAAGGACATTAATTTGGATTCATATTCAGAAACTTTTTTATTTAAGAGGATACATTCATTACAATGACCTTCTTCTGAATTACCTGAAAAATCACTTTTTATATATTTTATTTTACATATTTCACGGTTTTTACTCCTACATTGTCTAGATCAGGGGTCTCCAAACTACGGCCCGAGGGCCACATCCGGCCCGCGGAAATATTTTGTCCGGCCCGCGTAGAACTTCATACTTGAAAACTCCTTTTAGAGAAAATATTTTTTATCGCAAATTAAATTTAGTTTACTGAAGTATTCTAATTTTATGTTGAATAATTATTAATATGGCATCAATTTTTCATCAGTGGACCATTTCACTTTTTACCACCGGCAACAATGATAATATGGTTTTGGCCCTCGGAACTTACTGGAGTAATCAGTATGGCCCTAAGGCTGGAAAGTTTGGAGACCCCTGGTCTAGATGTTTCACTTTTTGAGTCAGAAGTAGAGCTAGGAGATGTTTTTTTACTTACGGACGACACTGGTAAATTTAGGTGGGGCACAGCACCATTTGTTGCTATACATGGAATAAGCCTCGTTGCTGTACCCGGCAATATGCCCCGTTGCTATACATGGAATAAGCCTCGTTGCTGTACCCGGCAATATGCCCCGTTGCTATACATGGAATAAGCCTCGTTGCTGTACCCGGCAATATGCCCCTTTGCTATACATGGAATAAGCCTCGTTGCTGTACCCGGCAATATGCCCCGTTGCTATACATGGAATAAGCCTCGTTGCTGTACCCGGCAATATGCCCCGTTGCTATACATGGAATAAGCCTCGTTGCTGTACCCGGCAATATGCCCCGTTGCTATACATGGAATAAGCCTCGTTGCTGTACCCGGCAATATGCCCCGTTGCTATACATGGAATAAGCCTCGTTGCTGTACCCGGCAATATGCCCCGTTGCTATACATGGAATAAGCCTCGTTGCTGTACCCGGCAATATGCCCCGTTGCTATACATGGAATAAGCCTCGTTGCTGTACCCGGCAATATGCCCCGTTGCTATACATGGAATAAGCCTCGTTGCTGTACCCGGCAATATGCCCCGTTGCTATACATGGAATAAGCCTCGTTGCTGTACCCGGCAATATGCCCCGTTGCTATACATGGAATAAGCCTCGTTGCTGTACCCGGCAATATGCCCCGTTGCTATACATGGAATAAGCCTCGTTGCTGTACCCGGCAATATGCCCCGTTGCTATACATGGAATAAGCCTCGTTGCTGTACCCGGCAATATGCCCCGTTGCTATACATGGAATAAGCCTCGTTGCTGTACCCGGCAATATGCCCCGTTGCTATACATGGAATAAGCCTCGTTGCTGTACCCGGCAATATGCCCCGTTGCTATACATGGAATAAGCCTCGTTGCTGTACCCGGCAATATGCCCCGTTGCTATACATGGAATAAGCCTCGTTGCTGTACCCGGCAATATGCCTCCTTGCTATACTTGGAATAAGCCTCGTTGCTGTACCCGGCAATATGCCTCCTTGCTATACTTGGAATAAGCCTCGTTGCTGTACCCGGCAATATGCCCCGTTGCTATACATGGAATAAGCCTCGTTGCTGTACCCGGCAATATGCCCCGTTGCTATACATGGAATAAGCCTCGTTGCTGTACCCGGCAATATGCCCCGTTGCTATACATGGAATAAGCCTCGTTGCTGTACCCGGCAATATGCCCCGTTGCTATACATGGAATAAGCCTCGTTGCTGTACCCGGCAATATGCCCCGTTGCTATACATGGAATAAGCCTCGTTGCTGTACCCGGCAATATGCCCCGTTGCTATACATGGAATAAGCCTCGTTGCTGTACCCGGCAATATGCCCCCTTGCTATACATGGAATAAGCCTCGTTGCTGTACCCGGCAATATGCCCCGTTGCTATACATGGAATAAGCCTCGTTGCTGTACCCGGCAATATGCCTCCTTGCTATACTTGGAATAAGCCTCGTTGCTGTACCCGGCAATATGCCCCGTTGCTATACATGGAATAAGCCTCGTTGCTGTACCCGGCAATATGCCCCTTTGCTATACATGGAATAAGCCTCGTTGCTGTACCCGGCAATATGCCCCGTTGCTATATATGGAATAAGCCTCGTTGCTGTACCCGGCAATATGCCTCCTTGCTATACTTGGAATAAGCCTCGTTGCTGTACCCGGCAATATGCCCCGTTGCTATACATGGAATAAGCCTCGTTGCTGTACCCGGCAATATGCCCCGTTGCTATACATGGAATAAGCCTCGTTGCTGTACCCGGCAATATGCCACGTTGCTATACATGGAATAAGCCTCGTTGCTGTACCCGGCAATATGCCCCTTTGCTATACATGGAATAAGCCTCGTTGCTGTACCCGGCAATATGCCCCGTTGCTATACATGGAATAAGCCTCGTTGCTGTACCCGGCAATATGCCCCGTTGCTATACATGGAATAAGCCTCGTTGCTGTACCCGGCAATATGCCCCCTTGCTATACTTGGAATAAGCCTCGTTGCTGTACCCGGCAATATGCCCCGTTGCTATACATGGAATAAGCCTCGTTGCTGTACCCGGCAATATGCCCCGTTGCTATACATGGAATAAGCCTCGTTGCTGTACCCGGCAATATGCCCCGTTGCTATACATGGAATAAGCCTCGTTGCTGTACCCGGCAATATGCCCCGTTGCTATACATGGAATAAGCCTCGTTGCTGTACCCGGCAATATGCCCCGTTGCTATACATGGAATAAGCCTCGTTGCTGTACCCGGCAATATGCCCCGTTGCTATACATGGAATAAGCCTCGTTGCTGTACCCGGCAATATGCCCCGTTGCTATACATGGAATAAGCCTCGTTGCTGTACCCGGCAATATGCCCCCTTGCTATACTTGGAATAAGCCTCGTTGCTGTACCCGGCAATATGCCCCGTTGCTATACATGGAATAAGCCTCGTTGCTGTACCCGGCAATATGCCCCGTTGCTATACATGGAATAAGCCTCGTTGCTGTACCCGGCAATATGCCCCGTTGCTATACATGGAATAAGCCTCGTTGCTGTACCCGGCAATATGCCCCGTTGCTATACATGGAATAAGCCTCGTTGCTGTACCCGGCAATATGCCTCCTTGCTATACTTGGAATAAGCCTCGTTGCTGTACCCGGCAATATGCCCCGTTGCTATACATGGAATAAGCCTCGTTGCTGTACCCGGCAATATGCCCCGTGCTATACATGGAATAAGCCTCGTTGCTGTACCCGGCAATATGCCCCGTTGCTATACATGGAATAAGCCTCGTTGCTGTACCCGGCAATATGCCCCTTTGCTATACATGGAATAAGCCTCGTTGCTGTACCCGGCAATATGCCCCGTTGCTATACATGGAATAAGCCTCGTTGCTGTACCCGGCAATATGCCCCGTTGCTATACTTGGAATAAGCCTCGTTGCTGTACCCGGCAATATGCCCCGTTGCTATACATGGAATAAGCCTCGTTGCTGTAACCTGCAATATGCCCACTTGCTATTCTTGGAATAAGCCTCGTTGCTATACTTCGAATAAGCCTCGTTGCTGTACCCAGCAATATGCCTCGTTGCTATACTTGGAATAAGCCTCGTTGCTGTACCCGGCAATATGCCCCGTTGCTATACTTGGAATAAGCCTCGTTGCTGTACCCGGCAATATGCCCCGTTGCTATACATGGAATAAGCCTCGTTGCTGTACCCGGCAATATGCCCCGTTGCTATACATGGAATAAGCCTCGTTGCTGTACCCGGCAATATGCCCCTTTGCTATACATGGAATAAGCCTCGTTGCTGTACCCGGCAATATGCCCCTTTGCTATACTTCGATTAAGCCTCGTTGCTGTAACCTGCAATATGCCCACTTGCTATTCTTGGAATAAGCCTCGTTGCTATACTTCGAATAAGCCTCGTTGCTGTACCCAGCAATATGCCGTAAAATTTGTATTTGAACCGTGCATTAATGTTGCATCTAGACTCGGAACACTGGACCAAGTACCTGTCGACGGTCATGCTTGGACTTCGTACAACGATTAAGGAAGCCACGAACTACAGTGTGTCAGAAGCCCTCTATGGCCTAGCCCTCAGACTCCCTGGATACTTCTTCTCCCCCGTAGCTCCAGCAAAGGACACAAGCACCCTCATCAAGGAAGTACAGGACGCGGTCGAGAGGATCTGCCCAGCCAAAGTTAGCACCAAAGACAAAGCGACTTGAGGTTTTGGAAACGTGCTCTCACGTATTCCTCAGGGATGATATAGTCCTGAAGCCATTAACCCCACCATATTCAGGTCCTTTTCCTGTCGTCAGCCGTACAACAAGCTCTGTACTCTACAACTTCCCAACAGGGAAGTGACCGTGTCTTTGGATAGAGTGAAACCCACCTTCCTGCTGGCAGAGGAGATCCCATCGAAAAAGGCGAATGCCACCGCGGACCAAGCAAGGAAAACCCTTGGAGTTTCAGCTGAAACATTCCAAGCTGTGCCTACGCCAACACTACCCCTCACCAGTCGATATGGCCGACGAATTAAACGAAACGTCAGATTCCTCGACACCGTTATTAGGGGGGAGTACTGTGGCGGAAGTGGGCCGGAACAATTATAATACCGTGTGTCTCGAATAGCTGTAGAGGTAACCGGAGGATAACCTGCCGGAAGTGATGTAGGGCAACAGGAACAATATACGGCAACATATAAGGTTATGTAAATGGCGGACATCAATATAGCCAGATATGTGGGTTGTGTTGTGCTTTAATTAGTGTTCTTGTTCCATGTTTTTGTTTACCTATTTTAATTTTCTTAAATAAAAAGTGATGTGTTTGATATATTGTTTATTATTCAAATGTTTTAATTAACACATGTTATTTAACCAAACCTCATTTAGTGTTCAGTGTGATTTTGTAGAGTTAACATGTGACACATTTTTGTCTCATAAAACCTAGTTCACAGGTTATCTATAGTTAAATTATATCAGTGTTTAAACGTTTATTTAATTATTTAACCAAGAACGTTAAACGAAGTGGTCCCTTCGTTAAAAACACAATGCTGGAAGGATTAGAGGGCACAGCATTCTTACTAGACGATGTCATTGTAACAGGTAGGACCGACGATGAGCATCTGCAACTCAATGCTGGCAGGATTAGAGGGCGCAGCATTCTTACTAGACGATGTCATTATAACAGGTAGGACCGACGATGAGCATCTGCAACTCAATGCTGGCAGGATTAGAGGGCGCAGCATTCTTACTACACGATGTCATTATAACAGGTAGGACCGACGATGAGCATCTGCAACTCAATGCTGGCAGGATTAGAGGGCGCAGCATTCTTACTAGACGATGTCATTATAACAGGTAGGACCGACGAAGAGCATCTGCAACTCAATGCTGGCAGGATTAGAGGGCACAGCATTCTTACTAGACGATGTCATTGTAACAGGTAGGACCGACGATGAGCATCTGCAACTCAATGCTGGAAGGATTAGAGGGCGTAGCATTCTTACTAGACGATGTCATTATAACAGGTAGGACAGACGAAGAGCATCTGCAACTCAATGCTGGCAGGATTAGAGGGCGTAGCATTCTTACTAGACGATGTCATTATAACAGGTAGGACAGACGAAGAGCATCTCCAACTCAATGCTGGCAGGATTAGAGGGTGCAGCATTCTAACTAGACGATGTCATTATAACAGGTAGGACAGACGAAGAGCATCTCCAACTCAATGCTGGCAGGATTAGAGGGCGTAGCATTCTTACTAGACGATGTCATTATAACAGGTAGGACAGACGAAGAGCATCTCCAACTCAATGCTGGCAGGATTAGAGGGCGTAGCATTCTAACTAGACGATGTCATTATAACAGCTAGGACAGACGAAGAGCATCTCCAACTCAATGCTGGCAGGATTAGAGGGCATAGCATTCTAACTAGACGATGTCATTATAACAGCTAGGACAGACGAAGAGCATCTCCAACTCAATGCTGGCAGGATTAGAGGGCATAGCATTCTTACTAGACGATGTCATTATAACAGGTAGGACAGACGAAGAGCATCTCCAACTCAATGCTGGCAGGATTAGAGGGCGTAGCATTCTAACTAGACGATGTCATTATAACAGGTAGGACAGACGAAGAGCATCTGCAACTCAATGCTGGCAGGATTAGAGGGCGTAGCATTCTAACTAGACGATGTCATTATAACAGGTAGGACAGACGAAGAGCATCTCCAACTCAATGCTGGCAGGATTAGAGGGCGTAGCATTCTTACTAGACGATGTCATTATAACAGGTAGGACAGACGAAGAGCATCTCCAACTCAATGCTGGCAGGATTAGAGGGCGTAGCATTCTAACTAGACGATGTCATTATAACAGGTAGGACAGACGAAGAGCATCTGCAACTCAATGCTGGCAGGATTAGAGGGCGCAGCATTCTTACTAGACGATGTCATTATAACAGGTAGGACAGACGAAGAGCATCTGCAACTCAATGCTGGCAGGATTAGAGGGCGTAGCACTCTTGCTAGACGATGTCATTATAACAAGTAGGACAGACGAAGAGCATCTGCAACTCAATGCTGGCAGGATTAGAGGGCGCAGCACTCTTACTAGACGATGTCATTATAACAGGTAGGACAGACGAAGAGCATCTGCAACTCAATGCTGGAAGAATCTGCAGCCTCTTGAGGAAGTGGTCAGGAGGATAAAGAAAATTGGCTCCTATACCGGGGAATAGACCTCCCTACCATCCTGGCTGCTATACCTGGGAATAGACCTCCCTACCATCCTGGCTACTATACCTGGGAATAGACCTCCCTACCATCCTGGCTGCTATACCTGGGAATAGACCTCCCTACCATCCTGGCTGCTATACCTGGGAATAGACCTCCCTACCATCCTGGCTGCTATACCTGGGAATAGACCTCCCTACCATCCTGGCTGCTATACCTGGGAATAGACCTCCCTACCATCCTGGCTGCTATACCTGGGAATAGACCTCCCTACCATCCTGGCTGCTATACCTGGGAATAGACCTCCCTACCATCCTGGCTGCTATACCTGGGAATAGACCTCCCTACCATCCTGGCTGCTATACCTGGGAATAGACCTCCCTACCATCCTGGCTGCTATACCTGGGAATAGACCTCCCTACCATCCTGGCTGCTATACCTGGGAATAGACCTCCCTACCATCCTGGCTGCTATACCTGGGAATAGACCTCCCTACCATCCTGGCTGCTATACCTGGGACTAGACCTCCCTACCATCCTGGCTGCTATACATGGGAATAGACCTCCCTACCATCCTGGCTGCTATACCTGGGAATAGACCTCCCTACCATCCTGGCTGCAATACAAGGGCAAACAACTCACAACCATCCTGGCTGCTATAACTGGGAATAGCCCTCCCTACCATCCAGGCTACTATTCCTGGGAATAGACCTCCCTACCATCCTGGCTGCTATACCTGGGAATAGACCTCCCTACCATCCTGGCTGCTATACCTGGGAATAGACCTCCCTACCATCCTGGCTGCTATACCTGGGAATAGACCTCCCTACCATCCTGGCTGCTATACCTGGGAATAGACCTCCCTACCATCCTGGCTGCTATACCTGGGAATAGACCTCCCTACCATCCTGGCTGCTATACCTGGGAATAGACCTCCCTACCATCCTGGCTGCTATACCTGGGAATAGACCTCCCTACCATCCTGGCTGCTATACCTGGGAATAGACCTCCCTACCATCCTGGCTGCTATACCTGGGAATAGACCTCCCTACCATCCTGGCTGCTATACCTGGGAATAGACCTCCCTACCATCCTGGCTGCTATACCTGGGAATAGACCTCCCTACCATCCTGGCTGATATACCTGGGAATAGACCTCCCTACCATCCTGCCAGCTATACCTGGGAATAGACCTCCCTACCATCCTGGCTTCTATACCTGGGAATAGACCTCCCTACCATCCTTGCTGCTATACCTGGGAATAGACCTCCCTACCATCCTGGCTGCTATACCTGGGAATAGACCTCCCTACCATCCTGGCTGCTATACCTGGGAATAGTCCTCCCTACCATCCTTTCTGCTATACCTGGGAATAGACCTCCCTTCCATCCTGGCTGCTATACCTTGGAATAGACCTCCCTACCATCCTGGCTGCTATACCTGGGAATAGACCTCCCTACCATCCTGGCTGCTATACCTGGGAATAGACCTCCCTACCATCCTGGCTGCTATACCTGGGAATAGACCTCCCTACCATCCTGGCTGCTATACCTGGGAATAGACCTCCCTACCATCCTGGCTGCTATACCTGGGAATAGACCTCCCTACCATCCTGGCTGCTATACCTGGGAATAGACCTCCCTACCATCCTGGCTGCTATACCTGGGAATAGACCTCCCTACCATCCTGGCTGCTATACCTGGGAATAGACCTCCCTACCATCCTGGCTGCTATACCTGGGAATAGACCTCCCTACCATCCTGGCTGCTATACCTGGGAATAGACCTCCCTACCATCCTGGCTGCTATACCTGGGAATAGACCTCCCTACCATCCTGGCTGCTATACCTGGGAATAGACCTCCCTACCATCCTGGCTGCTATACCTGGGAATAGACCTCCCTACCATCCTGGCTGCTATACCTGGGAATAGACCTCCCTACCATCCTGGCTGCTATACCTGGGAATAGACCTCCCTACCATCCTGGCTGCTATACCTGGGAATAGACCTCCCTACCATCCTGGCTGCTATACCTGGGAATAGACCTCCCTACCATCCTGGCTGCTATACCTGGGAATAGACCTCCCTACCATCCTGGCTGCTATACCTGGGAATAGACCTCCCTACCATCCTGGCTGCTATACCTGGGAATAGACCTCCCTACCATCCTGGCTGCTATACCTGGGAATAGACCTCCCTACCATCCTGGCTGCTATACCTGGGAATAGACCTCCCTACCATCCTGGCTGCTATACCTGGGAATAGACCTCCCTACCATCCTGGCTGCTATACCTGGGAATAGACCTCCCTACCATCCTGGCTGCTATACCTGGGAATAGACCTCCCTACCATCCTGGCTGCTATACCTGGGAATAGACCTCCCTACCATCCTGGCTGCTATACCTGGGAATAGACCTCCCTACCATCCTGGCTGCTATACCTGGGAATAGACCTCCCTACCATCCTGGCTGCTATACCTGGGAATAGACCTCCCTACCATCCTGGCTGCTATACCTGGGAATAGACCTCCCTACCATCCTGGCTGCTATACCTGGGAATAGACCTCCCTACCATCCTGGCTGCTATACCTGGGAATAGACCTCCCTACCATCCTGGCTGCTATACCTGGGAATAGACCTCCCTACCATCCTGGCTGCTATACCTGGGAATAGACCTCCCTACCATCCTGGCTGCTATACCTGGGAATAGACCTCCCTACCATCCTGGCTGCTATACCTGGGAATAGACCTCCCTACCATCCTGGCTGCTATACCTGGGAATAGACCTCCCTACCATCCTGGCTGCTATACCTGGGAATAGACCTCCCTACCATCCTGGCTGCTATACCTGGGAAAGGACCTCCCTACCATCCTGGCTGCTATACCTGGGAATAGACCTCCCTACCATCCTGGCTGCTATACCTGGGAATAGACCTCCCTACCATCCTGGCTGCTATACCTGGGAATAGACCTCCCTACCATCCTGGCTGCTATACCTGGGAATAGACCTCCCTACCATCCTGGCTGCTATACCTGGGAATAGACCTCCCTACCATCCTGGCTGCTATACCTGGGAATAGACCTCCCTACCATCCTGGCTGCTAACAGGGCTCCCAGCGTTGATTGTCTGCAAACTAAATTTCCTAGAATCCTTCTGGTGTTAATTATTATTACCTAGATTTGGATTTTCCACCTTGTACAAATTCTTCAATGAGTCTATGTTTTTGTACGTAAGTGTGGCGTGCAGTCTTGTTTTTCTGTTCTTTATTGTATTTATCTTTTTGGAAAAAAGTGCTAAAGGCACCTCATAGTTTATTATTTTATTCCTAAGAGCTTGTTCGGCTCCCTGAACTTTAATATGTTGCTGCGTATCTAAACGGCTCAGAGTTTGGGAAATAAAATGGTAGCAAACGTGAGAGCTAAGTCTGAAGCGAACACTTTTTTAATTGCGTATATTCTAAATCTATTTGATAAACACAATCTAATTGAGAGGAAGAGCCGAAAGACTGGGTCGTTGCCAAACACATCTGCTCTGATCGCGGTTCGCCTTTCTAACTCAGTTGACAAGCTAACAAACAAATCTCTCCTGACCTTCTCACCAAAAATTAACCAAAAGCTAAAAATATCCAACTAATAGGAGATAGTTACAACCGGAAATGTAGCCACGAGTTGGACCAATCTGACTGAATTGGTTGTGGTATCTATATATATATAAAACTTGTCTGTACATTGATTTTTTTTGCAAAATTTCACGATAACTTTTCGTTTCACATGTCATAGACACCATAACTGCATTTTGTTTCTTTCGTGTCTGTTTGTTTGTTTGTTACCTTTTCACGCATAAACGGCTGAACCGAATTTTATGAAACTTGGCATGTACATTAATACTAACCCAACTTAGACTTTAGGCTATGTTAATATTCTCTGAGACGAACAGGAGTGGGGGCTATAAATGAGGCCTGAAATTAAAAATAGCGATATTTCGTTTCCTATTGCATTTTCGGCAATTATGCACTTAGCAAAAGTGGTTTATTTTGTTATTTAGAGTAACTTTTGTTATATGCATTTTTGCCGTATACGGGAGTATAAATGAGTTATACACTAAAACCTATAGCGGAAGTGAACAATTTTATTTGGGACAAAAGACCCAACCGAAATAAATAAACTCGGTATGTGTATTAGCACTGACGCTTTCATTATAATAAGCCGTACCAACATTTCTAGGGACTGGTAGGAGTGGGGGTTATAAGGGAAGCCAGAAATTAAAAATAGCGATATTTCGTTTCCTATTGGTTTTTTGGCAAATATGAACATAACAAAAGTTGTTTACTTTGTTATTTAGAGTAACTTTTGTTATATATACTTTCGTCGTATACCGAAGTATAAATGCGTTATACGCTAAAAAGGATAGCGGGAGTCAATAATTTTATTTGGCACACAAGAGACTCAACCGAAATGAATAAAACTCGGTATTTGTATTAGCACTAACGCCTTCATTATCACAAGCCATACCAACATTTCTAGGAACGGGCAGGAGTGGGGGTTGTAAGGAAGGCCTGTATATAAAAATAGCGGTATTTCGTTTTCTATTGTTTTTTCTGCGAATATGTACATTACAAAAGTTATTTAGTTTGTTATTTAAAGTAACTTTTGTTACATTCACATAACAAATTATAAACGAGATATACACTAAAAGCTAAAGCGCGAGTCAACTATTTTATTCGATACCAACTGTTGAACAGATTCCAACAAAACTAGGAATATATAAATTAGCATTAATTCTTACATTGTTATAAGCTACATTAAAATGTTTAGGTTATAACGGGAGTAAGGGTTATAAGGGAGGCCTGAAATAAAAATTCGTGATATTTCATTTTTTATACCAAACCAACCACGGGTACTAGCTAGCCCTGAATACTGAAACGGGGAAATGCCAAAATATTGTGCAAAGTAAAGTCTTGCCGAAAAAAAAACCATTATCATTCTGGCTCAAATGAATTCCCGGGCGAAGCCGGGTAACTTAGCTAGTTTATTTATAAGACTGTAAAACTGGGATGGTGACATGAAGCGTTGATAGGAAGACTGAGGAAAGCAGCATTTACTGATTATCACTCACTCATCTCTAGTCATCATCCATTACCCATCAAACAGCCATCAGGAGGAGTGGGCTTGACAATAGGCTGCCAACACGGATCAAGTAATTCGTAGGTTGTTGGCAGCCTTTAGGGAGAATGGATGATGACTAGAGATGAGTGAGTGATAATCAGTAAATCAAGTAATTCGTAGGTTGTTGTTGGCAGCCTTTATGGAGAATGGATGATGACTAGAGATGAGTGAGTGATAATCAGTAAATCAAGTAATTCGTAGGTTGTTGTTGGCAGCCTTTATGGAGAATGGATGATGACTAGAGATGAGTGAGTGATAATCAGTAAATCAAGTAATTCGTGGGTTGTTGTTGGCAGCCTTTATGGAGAATGGATGATGACTAGAGATGAGTGAGTGATAATCAGTAAATCAAGTAATTCGTGGGTTGTTGTTGGCAGCCTTTATGGAGAATGGATGATGACTAGAGATGAGTGAGTGATAATCAGTAAATCAAGTAATTCGTGGGTTGTTGTTGGCAGCCTTTATGGAGAATGGATGATGACTAGAGATGAGTGAGTGATAATCAGTAAATCAAGTAATTCGTGGGTTGTTGTTGGCAGCCTTTATGGAGAATGGATGATGACTAGAGATGAGTGAGTGATAATCAGTAAATCAAGTAATTCGTGGGTTGTTGTTGGCAGCCTTTATGGAGAATGGATGATGACTAGAGATGAGTGAGTGATAATCAGTAAATCAAGTAATTCGTGGGTTGTTGTTGGCAGCCTTTATGGAGAATGGATGATGACTAGAGATGAGTGAGTGATAATCAGTAAATCAAGTAATTCGTGGGTTGTTGTTGGCAGCCTTTATGGAGAATGGATGATGACTAGAGATGAGTGAGTGATAATCAGTAAATCAAGTAATTCGTGGGTTGTTGTTGGCAGCCTTTATGGAGAATGGATGATGACTAGAGATGTGTAAGTGATAATCAGTAAATCAAGTAATTCGTAGGTTGTTGTTGGCAGTCTTTATGGAGAATGGATGATGACTAGAGATGAGTGAGTGATAATCAGTAAATCGAGTAATTCGTTGGTTGTTGTTAGCAGCCCATTGACAAGCTCACTCCTCCTGATGGCGGTTTGATGGAGAATGGATGATGACTAGAGATGAGTGAGTGATAATCAGTAAATCAAGTAATTCGTAGGTTGTTGTTGGCAGCCTTTATGGAGAATGGATGATGACTAGAGATGAGTGAGTGATAATCAGTAAATCAAGTAATTCGTGGGTTGTTGTTGGCAGCCTTTATGGAGAATGGATGATGACTAGAGATGAGTGAGTGATAATCAGTAAATCAAGTAATTCGTTGGTTGTTGTTGGCAGCCTTTATGGAGAATGGATGATGACTAGAGATGAGTGAGTGATAATCAGTAAATCGTGTAATTCGTCAGGCAGGAAATGGTTTATGTAATTTTGAATACAGATCAGTGGTAGGTAGGATCTCTGTAAATCATCTCGATAAGCGAGACATGAGTGCTACCTCAATTTGAAGGTTTTGCTTAACGGAGATCTCTTAAAAAGATTGCAGAAAATAACCAATCTTGTTGCAAAACTAATAATCTTGGATTGCCAGTTATGTATTTTCAATCTAATCGAATTATTTAATTTTTTTACTTTTCAGTCAAATGCAAGATTTCTTAAATCCTTCAAATAATAATTTAAATTGGTTGCCTGCAGAGTTAACAGCAGCAACAAATCGGTATATCTAAATCTGGAAATTTTTTTATCTAAAACGTTGACTGCAAGAGAGAAAAGATATATGGTTAGGTTGTAAAGTGCTGTTCTAGACGTTCGATAAGGAAGGTCAACCAAAAACACGATAATCAGGTCAGTTCTCGGGGAGTATGATTCTAGTGACGATAGCATCTGA
Source organism: Riptortus pedestris (assembly GCA_019009955.1). Classification (NCBI taxonomy): domain Eukaryota; kingdom Metazoa; phylum Arthropoda; class Insecta; order Hemiptera; family Alydidae; genus Riptortus; species Riptortus pedestris. The sequence goes on from JADPXZ010000026.1 coordinate 36,457, forward strand.
TGGGGATGAGCATTTCTTGGAAAGCAGTATACCATTAGCATCCAACATTATCTTTTGCGTGCTGAGTAGGCAGCTGCTTCCCTCAATACATGAACATTACACCATACACATTAGCATATCCAGGATGGCATATACCATTGGCATCCAACATTATCTTTTGCGTGCTGAGTAGGCAGCTGCTTCCCTTAATACATGTACATTACACCATACACATTAGCATATCCTGGAAGGCATATACCGTTGGCATCCAACATCATCTTATGCCGTGCTGAGTAGGCAGCTGCTTCCCTCAATACATGTACATTACACCATACACATTAGCATATCCTGGAAGGCATATACCGTTGGCATCCAAGATCATCTTATGCCGTGCTGAGTAGGCAGCTGCTTCCCTCAATACATGTACATTACACCATACACATTAGCATATCCAGGATGGTATATACCATTGGCATCCAACATTATCTTATGCATGCTGAGTAGGCAGCTGATTCTCTCAATTCATGTACATTACACCATACACATTAGCATATCCAGGATGGCATATACCATTGGCATCCAACATTATCTTATGCCGTGCTGAGTAGGCAGCTGCTTCCCTCAATACATGAACATTACACCATACACATTAGCATATCCAGGATGGCATATACCATTGGCATCCAACATTATCTTTTGCGTGCTGAGTAGGCAGCTGCTTCCCTCAATACATGTACATTACACCATACACATTAGCATATCCTGGAAGGTATATACCATTGGCATCCAACATCATCTTATGCCGTGCTGAGTAGGCAGCTGCTTCCCTCAATACATAAACATTACACCATACACATTAGGATATCCAGGAAGGCATATACCATTGGCATCCAACATCATCTTATGCCGTGCTGAGTAGGCAGCTGCTTCCCTCAATACATGTACATTACACCATACACATTAGCATATCCTGGAAGGTATATACCATTGGCACCCAACATTATCTTTTGCGTGCTGAGTAGGCAGCTGATTCCCTCAATACATGTACATTACACCATACACATTAGCATATCCAGGATGGTATATACCATTGGCATCCAACATTATCTTATGCCGTGCTGAGTAGGCAGCTGCTTCCCTCAATACATGAACATTACACCATACACATTAGCATATCCAGGATGGTATATACCATTGGCATCCAACATCATCTTATGCCGTGCTGAGTAGGCAGCTGCTTCCCTCAATACATGTACATTACACCATACACATTAGCATATCCAGGATGGCATATACCATTGGCATCCAACATTATCTTATGCCGTGCTGAGTAGGCAGCTGCTTCCCTCAATACATGTACATTACACCATACACATTAGCATATCCAGGAAGGCATATACCATTGGCATCCAACATCATCTTATGCCGTGCTGAGTAGGCAGCTGCTTCCCTCAATACATGAACATTACACCATACACATTAGCATATCCAGGATGGCATATACCATTGGCATCCAACATTATCTTATGCCGTGCTGAGTAGGCAGCTGCTTCCCTCAATACATGAACATTACACCATACACATTAGCATATCCAGGATGGCATATACCATTGGCATCCAACATCATCTTATGCCGTGCTGAGTAGGCAGCTGCTTCCCTCAATACATGAACATTACACCATACACATTAGCATATCCAGGATGGCATATACCATTGGCATCCAACATTATCTTATGCCGTGCTGAGTAGGCAGCTGCTTCCCTCAATACATGTACATTACACCATACACATTAGCATATCCAGGATGGCATATACCATTGGCATCCAACATCATCTTATGCCGTGCTGAGTAGGCAGCTGCTTCCCTCAATACATGTACATTACACCATACACATTAGCATATCCAGGATGGCATATACCATTGGCATCCAACATTATCTTATGCGTGCTGAGTAGGCAGCTACTTCCCTCAATACATGAACATTACACCATACACATTAGGATATCCAGGATGGCATATACCATTGGCATCCAACATCATCTTATGCCGTGCTGAGTAGGCAGCTGCTTCCCTCAATACATGAACATTACACCATACACATTAGCATATCCAGGATGGCATATACCATTGGCATCCAACATTATCTTATGCCGTGCTGAGTAGGCAGCTGCTTCCCTCAATACATGTACATTACACCATACACATTAGCATATCCAGGATGGCATATACCATTGGCATCCAACATTATCTTATGCCGTGCTGAGTAGGCAGCTGATTCCCTCAATACATGTACATTACACCATACACATTAGCATATCCAGGATGGCATATACCATTGGCATCCAACATTATCTTATGCCGTGCTGAGTAGGCAGCTGCTTCCCTCAATACATGTATAGTTATTTTCATGGACAGTGAGAACAGTCCGCGCATGGGGGTTGGGATGGGTGTGTAGGCTTGGTGAGGGATGAGAGGACGTGTACTCACCCAAGCTTAACATATTTTGCCAGCATGCCGTACACTTTGGTCATCAGCCCTTTAAAGTATCGTATACAGAGTACCTGGCAGTCTAACCTTTCCTCTAGTATATGTTCAACTTTTCCTAATCTTATATAAAAATCTTAGTGCAGAAAATGAGAAGGCAGCATTGATTAAACATTAATTAAAAATCAAACATGAAATAAAAACAAATAAAATTAAATAAATTTATTTAATGCACAATAAAATGTAATTTTTAATTATTGATTAGTGGATAATAGAAAGTTAGTGGAATTTGCAATTATATGAGGTACTTGCATAGTTATTTTACATAAAATAATATTTTGACATTATTTATATTTAATTTTTTTTTTGTTTTAAACTTACAGATAATTTTATTTTTTAATACTTTAAAGATATATTTTTAAAAAATGAAAATATCAATTTTTTCTTTTTTTAATAAATTACGGCAATGATTGTGATACTTTAAACTTACAAATACCTTTTTAAAAAAAAAAAAACCCTACAGATAATTTTCTCTTTACCAAAATTTACATTTTCAACAAAACAAATAATCAAAATAACTTGTTTACACACCTAAATTAATAGAAAGTTAAATAAAAATAAAACAAGTTAACTCTTATATAAATATATAAATACTATATATAATAGCTTTAAAATTGGTCAAATGACTCACCCCATCTCTTCAATGCCTCTTAAGGGGCCCTCACAATTTATCATCGCCCGCTTGAATGGTAATTGTTCACCTATCACTAGTCCAATTTAAAATTTAAATGGCGACTTATTGACAGGTACACTAGGGATGGTGGAAAAAATATTAATATCTAAATAAAACTTGATATTCCCCCTTTCCCTCCCATTCCCTCCATTCCCGCCTCCCACACCTCCTTCCCCCCACCCCCCCCCCGGCCCCATATATCGGTATTTTCGCGATATTAAAATTCAAGTATCGAAAACCCCGATTTCTTTTTAATATAAACAAAAATTAATTGTTGCAACTGTATAAGCTTGCGGATAGAGCAAGAACCTTGCAGGTAATTATATCGACATTTCTTCCTACATCACCAAGATAGGGTTAGATTTTAGCTTCAATACACACTGAG
>JADPXZ010000027.1:0-39718 GCA_019009955.1 Riptortus pedestris
GCAGAATACAAATGCAAATATCTCGGTTAATATTCAAGATACAGAATAAATGCATATAACAATATTTATAGTAAATTTAATTTCCAATAAGATTGATTCTATACAATTTTTCGATCCGATGCATAATAACGGAGATATTTCGAATTTTCAAAAATCCCCCCCCCCCTCTAAACCCCCCTAACTGGTCCGATTTCAGCCGTTAACGAACTTGATCTTCCTTTTTACATAAAATGCTTAAATACCGAGTTTGGTGACGATTAAACAAAAATTGCGAACGCTAGAGTGTTAACAGACATATATATATATATATATATGTCTATATATATATATATATATATATATATATATATATATATATAGTTTTTGAACGGACCTCATTTTCGTCATCTCCTGGGTAGGATCGATGGACATTTGAAGAAATTTTTCGAAAATTCCGTCATGAGTACGACCTCAATAGCTGATTTCCCTTAAGGGAAATCTGCTAAAACTTAGAACGAACTGTCCGACGAGTTGGGCCGCTTATAGACGGGCGGCGAGATCACAGAAAAGAGTCCAGACTGGTCTATGTCCTAGATTGGCGTCGCGTAACACATTCCTAGTGCGATCCTGCAGGGCTACCTTCATTTACTTCGTACTTCTTAAATAAGTGATTCAATCTGCGTGATTTTTCAAGTACACAGTTTTCGCAACAATATATATTTTGCTGTGTGAAGTGCCATATCTATTACAACTAGGAGATCTAGATGTAGTTGTGAATAGAGGAAAGGATAACTATATTGACTTCGCATTAGAGTTAATGTGATCTTTCTTTTTCAATTGAAACCTCAACTTTCTTTCGTCAATGATAGTAACTTACAGAGAAGCTGCAGCGATAGATGTGGCAATATTCATGTGTATTACTTAGCTCATATCTCAGAATCAAATTGTAAACCTAAACTGATGTTACTAGAGTGATTAATCGGGATGATAGTCAATCAGTTTTAGTTAATAGGATATGCATTCTCTCTTTAAATGGAGTAATCAAGTTTAGAGAGTTAAATAACGGAATTTGTGTCATTCCTCCATGGATGGAAGTCATGGCGTTACTTAGTATTACGGGTGATTTAACATTGATCGAAGAAACTTATTATTGAAAACCCCTTTCATTTCATCATGTCGATTCATGAGATAAGCCTCGAAGAAGCACTCAAAGGGACTGAAGTTCTACCAATGATTTTGGGTCTTTATCCTCATGTATATATTCAATGTAAAAACATATTTTTAAAAGTAACAATTATTCCAAGTAATTTTTCTATCCATGCGCTTCAATATTAATGTCTCTTTGTGTGCTCTCGTTATCTAAGCAGATGCCATACATGAATGATATACTAACAATAACATTTGGACATTCAAATCACTATTTCACAGTTTTTCACTCAAGTCACTCTATGAACAATTGCATAAAACATGAAATTCTGTCCTTCTGGCCAGTTTATAGCTGAATCACTTAATAATATATTTGTGAGTCAACTATCCCAAGGTACAACATAAGTTATAAAAGAATTCGAATTTCCTAGTCACATTGAGGGTTTATTTCTTCAAATATATATTCGTTACAATTGGTTTGGTTTTTTCAGAAAAATGTAGAGAACACATTGTGTTTAGAATATTGTTTATCCTAAAAGGTTGTTTTATGACTTAAAAATTGTAACTTCAGATTTTCAGTCTCCATCATATATATCACTGATATTACAAAAGTATGTCTGAACAAAATTTGATCATATAATTCTAAAAATATTCTAAATATTTTGAGAGCAAATGATTATTGTTTATATGAATTCGTCAATATTCGTCTAATATCCTGCCACTTCAAGTTTCCCTCTGCTAATACAAGATAATGGCTGTCTAAAAAGAAAATTTTAAATTTGCGGAAGAGGGGGGGGGGGGGGAGAATAAGCGCATTTGAATATGGAATTAAAATTAAAAGTTCTTAGTATACCTTAAAGCTAGCACGAAGCGTAATAATAAAACGCATATTTTTATCGATAATATGAGTTACTTTGCCTTATATTTTATTCGTGTGACAGCTTTGTGAGACCTATCCTATTCGCTGAAATACTTGTCCTCATTATTAAAGAATGTTTTTATAGAGAATTTCGTGTTTTTTCAGGATTTTTTTTAATTTTATTTAATCAAAGCAACTTTGCTTTTAACTGCAAAACTGTAGTTTTATTTTGGCCGATAAGCTTACCAGGCACCAATTCCAGTGACTTCTACCGTCATTTGAAATATTTCCACAATCATTTGTTGTAATATGAGGAACGTCTAATTATCACAGATGATCAGATAATGATAGGAATGATCACTTGTGTATTTTACAAGTCCACAGCTTAACTTTTTCTTCATTTTCCACTTTCGTCTATCGTTCAGTTATAGAAAAGAAATCGGATAAAAAGCCATCCTTTTTGTGTGTGTGTGTGTGTGTGTGTGTTGATAGAAATAGATATTGAGCCAATTTAAAGCATTGTGAGAAGGAGCATTGGACCGACTGTATTATTTATAAAGAAATAATTGTTTCTTAAACTATAAAACAAGATTCCTGAGCGAGAGGAGCATGTATAAAAGATCTATGAGCTAAGATATTTTGTACATAAATGTCATTATTGCACTCATTTATTGGTTGACGAAAGATCTCTTGACAAATGTAAGGAGGTCTTGAGCATTTATAAATAGAGCTTATTGAGCTATGCAATGAATCATGTTCTGCACGAAGATCCTACCCACTCCAAGGCGTCCACATAAACGCTAACAGTATTGCTTGTAATTTGTATATTTACCTCTTCATTCTACTAGAATATCAACACGAAATGGTTCTATCAAATTCAAAAAGTCCGTCACGCAGGGCCTGCGTAAACTTAACAGATTTCCCTCGTGAAGGAGTTTAGGAATAGAAAAATTGACAACTGGTTACACAACACCACCGTGAATTAAACAAACGGTAATAAGAAATCATTCCTTTCCCCTTCTGACGGGAAGCGTTTGAAATGTAAACAAACAGGTCTGCCATGCTCACACCGGAAAGAAAAACAATTACTGAAATATATCAGAATATAACGTATTAGATTTATTGAGAAGTATTTACTGTATCTAGTACTGCAATTTATAATGAGTCAGAATAATTGTTATCTCAATCAATCAAATTTTAGTAGTCTAAGACCGGAGAGGGGGGGGGCGGTCACCAGAACATATTTGCATGTATTTCGTATAATAAACGTCTCTTGGATACAATATCTGGCGTTTCAGCTTCTGAAGATTGATTCTATACAATTTTTCGATCCGACGTATGGTATCGGAGATATTTAGTTACTGCTCTACCGGTCGCAATTTCTGTTTCATCGATACCAAACTCGATATTTAGTCGTTTTATGTAAAAAGAAGGATCAAGTTCGTTAACAGCTGAAACGGCTAATGGGGGGGGGGGGTTTAGAGGCTGAGAATTTTGAAAATTCCAAATATCTCCGTTACTAATCGAAAAAGTGTATAAAATGCATCTCATTGCAAATTAAACGTATAGTACGTAGTATATTGTTATGTACATTTATTCTCTATCTTGAATATTAACCGAGATATTTGCGTTTTTCAGTTTTCAGCCTTCAGTAAACTCCCACTTCTACTAGTGTTACATAAACAATACTCTGTATAATAAACCACATTATTCGAAGCTTAAATGCCAATATTGTTTTCCAGAGACCTCTATTATACGAAATACATGCAAATATGTCCTTATGGCCCCCACCCCGTCTTAAATTCTTGGAATACTAAAATTTGATTGATTGATATAAAAATTATTCTGATTCATTATAAAATCCTAGTTTTCAATAAAATTAATATATTATATTCTGATATGTTTCAGTTACTGTTTTTCTTTCCTGTGAGAAGTTGGCACACCTGTTTGTTTACGTTTCAGGTGCTTCCCGTCTAGTGGTTTCTTATTATCGTTTTTAATTATTCACTTGGTCTTGACGGTGCTATTGTGTTACCAATATGTAGATTTACCTATTGTTAATCATCACGAGCGAAATCTGCTTAGTTTCCGCAGTCCCTGCGTGACGGACGTTTTTATTCTTTATGGGCTGCTCTTAAAATACGACGTATTCGGAATAATTACATAGATCATGGCTGCTATAACTAAACTATGCTTCTTGTTTGCAGGTGAATTTAAACTGCGATTATCAGCATGGCGAGCTGCATACACGGCTGTACCAATACTCCTCCTCAGTGGATTTCTTCTGCAGTGTATTCTATTTATAAATACAACTCATGCAATGTTCTCAGTATCTGTTCGGCTCATAATGGACTTCATAAAAGCAAGCACTTCCATTGTACATTTCATCTGCTCTATTGGCACAATCACAGAGAAAAATAATGCTCTGAATGCACTCAAAGACAGTGGTATCACTGGCATTACGCCTAAGAGAAACTTCAGATACCTGTTTTGGATGTTTAATTTGCTTCTTATATTATATGACATCGCCTTTTATGGATTAAAACCTTTTACAGAACTATATTGGGGATTCTATTTGTCTAATCTAATAAGCATAGCAACTATTGATCAGTTTGAAGGTAAACAGATTACATTTAATGAGAATTTATCATATAAAAACAGCATACAAAACTTTATCTATAAATAACCACGTCTGACAGGGTTTGAAGATTCCAGATTTTGTATTGGAGTATCTTTGCATCCCAATTTTTTGTTCTTAAAAGTCCTCGAATTTTACAATAAACAGCTCTAACTCTTTTCAAGGCCAAAATGAGGGGTTCAAACGTCTGGTAATACTTGTCGATCTTGTTTATGATCTAACTTTCTACAGATCAACGTTTTTTTAATTATGGATAATGATTCTTATTTTTTATATTAAAACTCTAGAAAGCTGTTTTTTGAAACTATTTCAGTATTCCTTTTTTTTAAAAAAAAATAATTTTCAATTTTCCATTGTGAATGATAAAAATATATGTATATTAATCATCCGTAACATATCTGATAACTACTAAAACAAATTAAAGCGAAACGTGGTGTGCATGACAGATGTCCATGTCGCCAAGGTACAGTTGGTTCCTATCAGCCATAGCCCTCAGATATGTAGACTCCTCCGCTATTTCATTCTCTTCACATTTATGCCCAGATTTAACAGCCCAATCACCAAACATACTGAATAATCCCACAGCCCCTATTCAGTTCAAATCAATTTTAATATATGAATCATTTTCTTTTCTCTCACGGAACAATAATATGTAGTAATCTTTTTGTGAATGGATTATTCGTTGAAATTTTGAATAAATACTATTAATAGATCAAGTATTGGGAAATCAACCCACTCGTACCTCTCGAAATTAAAAATAAAAAAAAAAACACCTTTCTATAAAATTAAGAACTATACAAATAATTATCATTTGTTTTATAATCGTTTTATTCTTTTATCCTGGCGTTCGGAAAGAGGTTGACTTTGGTATGAATTCTAGCAGAAATTTATTTATTTAATTAGTATTTACTCTAGAGGAAAGGATGAAACTATTTATTTACAAGAGTAAATTCTATAATTACTTGGCAGAGATAACAACTTGTAGTAGACATGTAGATTTTATCTCCAGATTTAGACATCTGTAGACCTTCAAATAATTTTGAATAAATTGTCAATTTCTCCTATAGTTGTATTTTTTTTTTACATTTTTTAAAATTCAGTCTCTTTAGAAGCTGGTTCCATCGGCAACTCAACTCGGTTAGCAGCCACATTTTCTTTTGCAATAAAATGATTACTCTCTTGTACAACGACAATAACAACGAAAAAGGAAATCAGGGAGTACTATGGCTTGTAGGTTGTTTGTTGTGTTTTGGGCAAAAAACATCAAGGTCATCAATGCCCAGTGCTCGCAGAACCGTATTTGAGTTCCCAGGCCATGGGAAATTGCAAACACTGGCACACTAGGCCGTTTTTATTATTTTATTTTTTTTTATATATTGTTACGTTTTTATTACCAAAACCAGTAATAAACGTTTTTAATAAGAGTTCTTTTGGATTGCAAAATTAAATACTCGTAAGTTTCACAGTTTTTATCACTGCACAATTTATTTCACAATGCACAATACACTTCGTAATTATTCTTAATTACTACTCACAGTATAGACTGATAGCGTCACTGTTCTTCAGATTACACAGTCCAATAACACTCACGGTCAATGAAATTCACAGAAAGACGGCACTGCACTGTCCTTTATTTAGCGGCACCTTTACTTCGCGGCACTGCACTGTCCTTTACTTCGCGGCACTCCACTGTCTTAAACACGGCACTAAACTGTTACTTACAGTCGCGGCACAACACTTTTCTTCTTATAAAAACACTTTACCGCACTGCACTAAGTCGCACTGTAGCACTGATGTGAACATCAAGACAGGTGAGAATAAAACTGACTTGCTCGTGGCTGGCCGGTTCTTTATATAGGTCGTCGGCATACATCAAAGGGGAATTGGCTGGGCCGTCGATGTCTGGTCTAGACGGGTCTCATAGGGCATAGACCCTCTGTCGGCTTCTTTGATCTATATCGCACTTCCCAAATACGCGACTCTCTCTCTCTCTGAAGGATTATTCATGTATTTAATTTTCGCAACAATATATATTTTATTTTTTTGTTTTCTACTTCTTTTTTTAATAAATTTTTACTTTTTTCAACATTCCTGCTTCATTATTTTATCACTATTTTAAGGAAAATAGGATAATGAGATAGATAGATTTTGAATAATTTATTTTATAAATAATGAAAAAACAAAGAAATCTAAACTCATTTTGTTTTTTTTAATATTTCATTTTTTAAATGAAAATTGTGAAATGTTTCTCTTTTTATTGTTTTTGAGTGACAACAACCCCAAGAAGAGGCAAGGTGGAAATTAGCTGGATATGTTAAAACTTACCATGCATGGCTACAGACACTGAAGTTATTTAAAAAAACATCAAGGTCATCAATGCCCAGTGCTCGCAGAACCGTATTTGAGTTCCCCGACCATGGGAAATTGCAGACACAGGCACACTAGGCCGTTTTTATTATTTTATTTTTTTATATATATATTTTATTTTCCACTTATTTTTTTTAATATATTTTTACTTTTTTCAATATTCCTGCTTCATTATTTTCATTTCTTTTCCGGTCTCAACCCCCCATTCTTATTCCATATTGATTATTTGTTTATGTCAATGTCGGCTATCTTGCAGCAATGCATGCTGGTTTGACCGGTTGAGGTCGTATGGCCTTTTAAAATTAAATATTAAACCATCACGGAAGCAATGAAAGATTTTTGTCGAGCCCTGATTCCAGGTTGTCGTGCCTCCAAAGACTATATAGTAAGACTTATGCGAGCTTCTTGATATGCCAAATGCTTTATATTCAAGTCTGTCAACAGGGCTGAAAACAAGAAAATACGAAAAACTCGCGTAATACTTGATTTGCCAAAAAATGCAAAGAGATACAATTGTAGATAATTAAATGTCTAACAAGATTGTTTTTATAACATTTTACTATCCGATTCATAAAAACAGAGACATTTTGAATTTTCTAATTTCCACTCAGCATTGATTTCAGCAAATAACAAATATTGACTACTGACACGGCTAAATATTGATCAAATAAACATTTCCGAGTAAAGAACGAAAAATCTTAATTGATAAGTCATCACACGACGTATTTGCATGTGTCTCACAAAGTAATGGTTCAATGAAAACCATATTTGGTATTTAAGCTCTGAATAAAGCGGCTCAGCATGTAACTCCATATATTTAATATGACATGATTAGGAGTAAAGGGGTTTACTGAAGGCTGAAATCTAGAAAATCCAAATGTCTCGTTTAATTCTCAATATAGAGAAAACATGTATATAACATATATAGAACATTACGTTTTCCATAAGATTGATTCTATACAATTTTTCGATCCAACTATAATATTGGAGATATTTCAAATTTTCTGATTGAATAATAACCACTTAAGTTTAGTCTGATAAACTCAGGCTAAAACCAAAAAAACAAACAAATAACATGGGTAACATTCGAGATTGAGAAAACATGTATAAATATGAGTTCTCTTTCTCTGATCTATTTTAAAAAATCGACTAAAGTTTTTTGATAATAGTGAATGTTCAAAACAAGCACAGTTACAAGTCTGTTGTGTGTGTGTGTGTGTGTGTGTGTGTGTTTGCGCGAAATTGATGATTTTCCATCGACAGGTTTAATAAAGTTTTAAGAATATAGCTTTGATTTTCACTACCTATGAAGTACAAAAATTCATAAAATCCCATAATTGAAAAATAAACAATTTCAATTGTTATGGTTTATTTTTTGAATAATCAATTAATAGAAAACAATTACAGGTATCCTTTCAGTGATGAGGAATGCTTTTCAGCAAATACATCAATGGATAAAAGAAAAACCTTCTTTGAAATTAGAAAAAGCAATTCTTTCTTTTGAAAGAGTAACAACGGCTGCTGAACATTATAATGAAGCATATGGTATTCAGGTATGTGTTTCACGTGTGTGTGTGTGTGTGTGTGTGTGTGTGTGTGTATACTTTTTTATATTTATTAACTTCCACCTTTTGCTACTATAGTTAATTGGGACTGATTATCTACAGGTTACCTGCCATTTCTAGTCAGGATAGGACTAAGGATTTTATTTAATTTGTCATAAAATAAATTCCTATTTTCCCAGGCGAAAATCTAACTCCCCACTCTAGGTTTCCATATAAAATCAAGGTGTGAAATTTACTCACTTGGCTAACCTGAGCTCCTATATTAATTTTAAATTGATTATTATATTTATTAGTTTATTTAAGCCAATATACTTTGAGGAAAATATTTTATAAATAATGAAAAAAAAAACAAAGAAAACAACTCATTTTGTTTTTGTTTTTTAAATGTAAATTGTGGAATGATAATATACCACAAGACTTATGCAAATTCTATTATCATAATGATATATTAAATAAATAAATTTCAAATAAGTTTCATATGAGTAGGGGTTAAACTGTCATAACCCTTTCTACTAATCAATTTATTTCCCATGACCACTTCTCTAAGATTTCATTAGACTTTGATTTTATTAATTAAAATTGTATTTATTAAAGCCCATATATATTATATTTGCTACAATATACTAAATGAGATAGGTTATACCAGTTAGTTAAAAAAAATGATTCAGAGAAACCAATTATATGTGTAGTCAGTCCAAAAGTTTCCCCCAAAAAGTCTCACATACTAAACTGAATAAAGAAACCAAAATATTTTTTGCAGCAATCTTATGGCCTTATATTTGCTACAACATCTTAAGGAATGGACAGAAAAATGTCTCCTTTGGCTGTCCATAGATTCATTATTTATATTTTGGAATATAAAAATTCAAATTGTGTTGAAAATAAAGAGTACTCCACAAGCTTCTAAATTAGGTAGTTCAAAATTTTTCCAACTTCACCAACCCATAGCCTTCTTCTCCCCAAATGGAAGGTACAATAATTTTGCAAAAGTGATTATTTATATTTCTTGTAATAGTGGATTGAAAGTAATCTTCCATTTGTCTTCATCTGTAGTTGTCCTAACATGCAGTAAGCCATGATTCCCGAAGAAACAAACAGGGAAGGAAAATTCTAAAAGATATAAGGGGTCCTCATTGTCTTTTGTTAAGGGCTAGCCATCAATCAATATAGGCAGGTGGAATACAGGAAGCATGGAAAGAATTCTATTCAATGCAAGAACAGCCAGGGGACCAGCATGTATAAGCTGAGCTATAATAAACATTAGTTCTAGTAAACCGACTATACATTTAAAATACTCCCATAATTACACCATAGTATAAGTGAGAATTCAGTCATAGAGGAAAGTAAGTAGTAATATATTACTAACACCTGTGTTCCTTTTGTAAGTTTACCATTTTCTATTTACTAGATTTTAATTAGATTTGATAATAAAACTATCACCAAGCTAGCCAAATTCAGCTGAACTCGTACAGTTGTTACATCTTTCAAATTTTCTAATGCATTAAGTAGATCTCATCCCATAAGGGGGTATGTATGGCTTGTGGTTAGAGTGCTAAACTGTAAAGTCAAAGGTTGTGATTTGGAGTAGTGATCCGACTTCCCAGTATGGCTGGTCCCTGCGGGAAGTTAGACCATTACCCCCTCATGTTGGGGAGGTCCACACAGGCTAAAACATACTTGTATAAATGGGATTATTATTACATTCCATAATTAAGTTGTGGAAGTTCTTATATGTTTTATAAAGGTTTAGGCCATTTAGTAAAACATAAAAATTACTCAGTATATTATGAAGTTCGTTGATCACACTCAACAAGTCCAATAGGCATGATTATACTTTCATTTTCTTAATGTGTGCTTTACTCACTGAGTATTTTTTACACATTAATTATCTTTTTGGTTCTTTATAGCTGCTTTCAATTGTTGGATCTGACTTTTTAATTTTAACAAGCACCATTTTCATGTTAGTGACTGAGAAAGAGTTGTTCAGACAATTGAATTTAATACTTTGGTGTTGTGCTATAGCTATTAATATATTTCGAATTGTTTATGCAATAGATCATCTTCTTGAAGAGGTAAGAGCAGCTGGAGAATACATTATTAAATAGTCATTACTTTAGCTACCTCATATCTCCTTAATTATCTTTGTACTCATAGATTAAGACTGATTCCAATGTTTACTAATAAAAAGGTAAGAGATTATTTGTTTTTATTTCTGAATTACAACCTCACTTTATATACCAACAGGAAATCTATTATTATATATATATTCGCTACGATCTATAAGCAATACAGCATTGATCTGGGGAGAATACATTTCCTGAACTGTCGTTAAAATTAATCCTATCACTTTAATTGAACTGTTCAAATAATTTAATATTGATGTTTTAAATTATTTTTTTCAATTTTCCTGTTATTTGTATTATTTTTTTTTATATTATAGTTTATGGTTCGTTTTTCAGCCAGCAATTATAGTATAGAAAATAAATTAACTAATAGAAATATTAATATGGTCCGCAAGATCCAATTGATTTAATGTCTGTCATATATCAACTACAGTAAATGTGCAGACAATTTAACTAGAGTAAGCTGTTTTCTTGAACAGCATTCCCTCAATTGCTACATGATATTATATTCATGTCTATAAACTAAACGCATCAATAGAAGTACTGAAAGGAAAGTGTGAGTGTGTGTGCATGCATGCGTGCTATATATAGATATATATATATATATATATATATATATATATATATATATATATATACTAGCTCAGGTACCCGGCGATGCCCGGGAAATTATTGTTGACTGACTAATGATGGTATTTTGATAGTAAGACTTCAATGTGTACAATTACACTTCCCTCCACGACATAATGATTTTCCGAAATAGCCAACCCTGAAGGGTAACTTTTGGGGATTAATAGACTAGAAATTTTAGTTTAGTTTTAGAAGGATAAATGAAAATGTGTTCCTAATTTATCTTTCTACACTTTATGACTCACCG
The DNA here is from genome assembly GCA_019009955.1 of Riptortus pedestris. Taxonomy (NCBI): domain Eukaryota; kingdom Metazoa; phylum Arthropoda; class Insecta; order Hemiptera; family Alydidae; genus Riptortus; species Riptortus pedestris. Next base: position 11,555 of record JADPXZ010000027.1, read on the forward strand.
TTTTTCAATAATTCAAACCATAATCATGGGTAGCATTTATTACAATTAAATATCATCCATAATGAACATATTTTCTTTCAAAAGCCTACCCGAGCTCAAATAGTTTAGGCAAAGTTTTATACGTGAGATTATATTTGTAATAGTGAATCTCACTGGAAATCACTTCCAGCAATGCCAGACGGGAAATAAGTAAACTCAATTAACTTGTAAGGCTCCCGTCATCTTCCGCTCCCGCATTAGACCTCGCTTTTCAGCCTCTTTTATAATCCCCACTCCCGTTTGGCCCTAAAATTTTAAATATAGCTTATAATCATGGAAGATTTAATGCTAATTGACATACCGAGTTTTGCTAAGTTCAGTTCAATCGTTACAGCCCAACAAAATTGTTGGCTCCCGTTATAGATTTCAGTGTATATCACGTTTATACTTCTCTATACGACAAAAGTGAATATAACAAAAGTTACTTAAAATAACAAAATAAACAACTTTTGTCATGTGCATGTTTGTCGAAAAACCAATAGGAAACGAAATATCACTACTGTTAATTTCAGGCCTCCCTTACAATCCCCACTCCTGCTCGTCCCTAGGAATGTTGGTATGGCTTATGAAAATCAAGGCGTCAACACTAATAAACATACCGAGTTTTATTTAGTTCGGTTGAGTCTTTTGAGCCCAATAAAATTAATGACTCCCGCTATAGTTTTTAGTTTATAACTTACTCGAATAAACGAATTAAACAACTTTTGTTATGTGCATACTTGCTGAAAAGGCAATAGTAAATCATTATTATTAATTTCAGGCCTCCCTTATAACCCCCACTCCTGCCCGTCCCTAGAAATGTTTGTATGGCTTATTATAAGGAAGACGTTAGTGCTAATAGACATACGGAGTGTTTCATTTAGTTTTGTTGAGTCTTTTGTGCCAAATAAAATTGTTGTCTCCCGCTATAATTTTTAGCGTATAACGCCTTTATACTTCGGTATACAATGATAGTGTATATAAAAAAAAAAGTTTCTCTAAATAACAAAATAAACAACTTTTGTTATGTGCATATTTGCCGAAAAACCAATAGGAAACGAAATATCACTATTATTAATTTCAGGCTTTGCTTATAACCCCCACTCCTGCCCGTCCCTAGAAATGTTAGTATAGCTTATTATAATGAAGGCGTTAGTACTAATTCACATACCGAGTTTGGTTTAATTCGGTTGAGTCTTTAGTGCCAAATAAAATTGTGGACTCCCGCTTTAGTTTATAGCGTATAACACATTAATGCTACCGTATACGGCAAAAGTGCATATAACAAAAGTTACTCTAAATAACAAAATAAACAACTTTTGTTATGTGCATATTTGCTGAATAAGCAATAGGAAACGAAATATCGCTATTTTTAATTTCAGGCCTCCCTTATAACCCCCACTCCTGTTCGTCTTAGAGAATATTAATATAGCCTAAAGTCTAAGTTGGGCTAGTAGTAATATACATATCAAGTTTCATAAAATTCAGTTCAGCCGTTTATGCGTGAAAAGGTAACAAACAAACAAATAAACAGACACGAAAGAAACAAAATGTAGTTATGGTGTCTATGACATGTGAAACGAAAAGTTATCGTGAAATTTCGCAAAAAAAAATCAATGTACAGACAGAGGTTACAATTTTATATATATATATATATATATATATATATATATACTACCTAAGGTACCCGGCTTCGCTCGGGAAATCATTTAAGGCTGAATGATGATAGTATTTTTTTGGGCAAGGCTTCAATGTTTACAACTACACTTCCCGTCGGCGCGCATTGTTTTGCTGTGAGGGTCAGGCAGGCGACTTTTTTTTTTTTTTTTTTTTTTTTTTTTTTTTTTATCAGAGTCCAGATTACCTCATAATGAGATTGTGAAACAAGGAAATGTAGGACCTTGTAAGCCCTACGTGGGTTTGAGCTGGTAGTCTCCTTGTACTGAGCGATGCGCTCTACTATAAGGAGTGGTTGGGAAAAGTTGGTGTTGTAAGAGCGATAGTTTGCTGGGAGTTGACCTGGTATCTGGCGGTGCCAGGTGGAAGGTGAGGGATAGTAAGAAATGGAAAGAAGAAAATAGGATAGGTGGAGAGTAGGTAAGAAGAAAAAGAATAAAGATTCCCATAACAGGAGAGCGAACAAATAAGAAGGCTGTATTTTATACGCTAGGTATGAGAGAGGGGGGGGGATGAGAGACGTGCGCCGTTATAGTCTAACCTAAAACTAACCTACTTAACCTAACACTAAAAATAAAATAAAACTAACCTATGCTAACACTATGGGCGCTGCTGCGAATTTTGGTAAGAAAAAGGAGAGGTACGTTAGGTCACGAGGACATTTCCGCTAGGGCCATCCTTCGATATTTGCAAGAGCGATGACATCAACAAGGGGCTCATCTATGCCAGCCCTTTGCCAATTCACCGGTTGCTGTGGTGTCTGTAGTGTATTGTAAAGGGGGTTGTCCATCTGGTGTAGAGAGTCAAAGAATTTAACGTGTCTCTTAGCAATTGTGTCGTGGATGGGTTCAAGTGATAGGGCTTCGTGGATTTTGGAGTTAGTTTGTCGTTTGAGTGTGGTGTGGGAAACAATGCGTCGTGCAACAGTGTTTTGGTAAGTCTGTAATCTGTTTAGGGAAGTTTTCGTGAGGTATCTAAGTAGTGGGGAGCCGTACAGTAGGGCGGGTTGAATAACTCCGCGGAGAATCATGAGTTTTAGCCCGAGGCTGAGGGTAGGGGACAGAAGGAGATGATTTAACGATGAGAATTTGGCCCTCACGGAGTCAACTTTGCGCATCGTGTGCGTGGAGAATGTTAGATGGCGGTCCAGATGAATCCCTAGGTAACATATTGATCTGGATAATGGGATATTGGTATCATCTAGAGTAAATTCCGATGGCATAGCAGTTCTTTGGAAGAAATCAAATAATAGTGCGTCCGTTTTGGAAGGGTTGACTTTGATATTAAGGCTTCGTAGCCTGGTCGCTATGTCTTGGCATGCCTCCTCGGCGAGTGCAAGGGCTCTTTTATGGCTCATCGACGAGCTTAGTATCGCAATATCATCGGCATAGGCTAGCACCTCAGTGCCTGGATACCGTCGACCCACGATTTCAGCGGTATAGGCTGTAAAGAGGGAGGGGGAGAGGACGGAGCCCTGAGGGACCCCGACTGGGAGGGATTTGGTGGTTGAGAGGGAGTCACCGACCCTCACTTGGAAGGTGCGGTTACTAAGGAAAGAGGAGATGAGGGAGAGAAGTTGTTCAGGGCAATTTTTACCACTGAGAATATTAATCAGTTTCGTGTGGTCGACGGAATCGAAGGCCTGGGTGCAGTCTATCGATATCATAGCCGTAGATATGTTTCGTCGTAGATTTTGCGACGCGACTGATTGCACTCGCATGAGGGGGTGAAGGGTGCTGTGCCTGGGCCTGAAACCTGACTGCTCATTGGGTATTAGGTTGGCCTCCTCACAGAAATCAACAAAGTAGCCGAGAATGATTTTCTCCAGCACTTTGGAGATATGAGGGAGGAGGCTTATGGGGCGGTAGTGGTCAGGGGAGGTTCCATTTTTATATGGTTTGAGGAGGGGAACCACAATGGCATGTTTCCATTGTGGGGGAAAGTGGCGGAGGCGGAGACAGGAGTTTAAGAGATGATTGAGGTAGGAAAGTGACCGTCGTGGGAGCTGACGCAGCAGCACGTACTGTACCCCGTCCAGCCCAGGGGATTTACCCCCTTTCGTGCGACGGAGGATAGCCGTGAGCTGCTTCGGAGAGGAGTACATGAAATTTCTTTCACGTTCCATCCTCGGCGCCTCCTCGCCGACACTGGCCCTTGACCGAGAAACAGTAGACATATGTGTCGCCAGCTTCTCGGCCTGAGCTGTGGGACTCATCACACCCTTGTCAGACTGGAGAAGTACAGATCGCCTTTTGGTGACTCTGGACTTGACCAGCTTCCAAAGTTTGCGGTGATCTCCGTGTGTCAGCCTGAGGGTTTCTTGCCACTGCGCCGTCTTCCATTGGGTCATGAGGGAGCGGATCTGGGTAGTGAGCGAGTTCAGGACAGGCCGCAGGCTAGGGTTTTTGGTACGGTACCACCTGTTCTTGATGTTGTTCCGCTGTTTGATTATCTGAAGGATATGCTCAGGGGGGGTTTTAAGCCCTGGCGGCTGCTTATAGACTTTGGGGATGGCAGCATCGGCAGCTCTGATGATAATCTTGGTAAACTCCTCGACTTTCTCATCTAGGGTTTGGACGTCACTGATAGTTGTGAACGCCGGTGTTTTGTCGTACATCACAGACTTGTAATATTTCCAGTCCGCAGAATGATACGAGTAGGAATAGGACGTGGGCTTGGGAGGAACACCTCGCAGCTCGTAAAGAACTGGTCGGTGGTCACTAGAGACAAAGTCCAATGCGAGACATTTTGTCACTATGTGAGGGGTGCGGGTGAGAAGAAGGTCTAAAGTAGACATAAAGTGGAGAGTTCTATAGGTGTGGGCGTTAGGGTGCACTACGGAGAACCTTGAGTTCCAAATCGCAATGCCGGGCTTGGTGGCGTGAGCGTTATTCCAGGAAGGATGTCTGGCGTTCAAGTCACCTACAATGATGTGCCTTCTGTCAGTCTCAGCGAGATCTAACAGGGCTTGGAAGAATTCTGGTTTGGCCTTAGGCCGTCGGTAAAGGCCGGTAAGGGTGTACAGTTGATCGGCTAGGAGGACTTTAATCGTAATGAGATGTTGTTTTTGTGGCAGGGAGGGTACTATGGAATCAACTACCCTGAAGGATGTGCCATATCTCACAAGGATGGCTACTCCTCCCGCCGATTGGTCGATGAAGCCGTCGATGTCCTCTCGTAGTACGTGATAGCCGGTCACTGCAAACCGCTTACCGGGGGTGAGGCGGGTGTCAGTTAACACCGCGATTGTGGGGTTAAATCGAGCAAGTAGAACTTCAAGTTCGGACTTTCGGGCTATGATACCGTTAACGTTGAAGTTAACTATTGAGTAATGTCGAACCATTATTTGTTCATGACCATTGTGAGAAAATCGAGGAGTTTGTGAACCGTTGCGACGAGCCCCTTGATGCTATCCTTCAGTTCGTCGACCCATGGTGGTATATCGTAGGGATTCATAGTGGGCGGCGGGTATTGTGGAGCAGGTGGTTGTTGAGGTTGCTGCTGTTGTTGAAAGTACTGCTGGGGTTGTTGGCGGGCTGGTTGGTGGGGGTTGAATAGGGAGGCAGCGGGTTTGCTGTTTATCCAGGGATTGTTTGTGGGTGCAGGGGCGGGAATGAACGTAGGTTCTGCAACTTGGGTGTGCTTGGCTCGCCTGGCTTGGATTAGTTGTTCTAGGTGTATTCTATAAGGGCAGGACCTATAGGACGCTGGGTGTTCTTCTTTGCAGTTGGAGCACTTTAGTCTGTTTGTGTCACGAGCACACTCGGAGACCAAGTGTTCGCCCGAGCAACGAACGCACTTAGGGGGTCGGTGACAATAAGTTTTTGTGTGTCCGAACTGCTGGCATCTATGGCACTGTGGAATTGTTTGCTCGGGCTCGTAGGGTTTGATTTTGATTAAAACATGGTTGATTGCTTTCTTGTCCTTGAGGTGTCCTTTAAAATCATAATCGGGGGTAAAGGTGGCCACTATGGGCTCTATTTCACGTTTTGTGCCGTCTGGGTTTGTTTTGCGCATGCGCATAACACTAATGAGTTTGGGATGTTTTAGTTCGAGGGCAACCTCTGAAATTGGGTGGTGGATGTCTAGGCCCAATATGAGGAATTTCTTATTCCTTTTAGTTCCACGTGGGGCAAAAGTATAATGAGGAACTTTGTCCTCTGGGTTTTGAAGGAGGGCTAGGATACTATTGTGGGCTTCAGGAGTGTCAGGGAGTATCCTGATCTCCCGGGGTGTAGGGTGTATGCGGAAATCAGTAATGTTGTTTCGTTTTAGGTGAGTGGTGACATCGGAGGGTTGGTATGTGTCCCTGGGGAGAACTATTGGAGGGGGGAGGGATTTCTTCTTTTGGACGGGCTCTTCCTCTTCTGCTTCGTCATCGTCAATGGTGATGAGGGGGTCGTAAATATTTGATGTTTCTGTGGGATTTTTGGGTGTGGTAGTGGGGGGGCCCTTTTTTCCCCTCTTCTTCTTTTTCTTTTGGGTTTGGAAGCCTTCGGAGTCCGTGAGTGGACGTTTTTGAAGAGGCTGAAAACGCTCTGCTATCTCCATAGCGTCAGCTTGGGCAGAGGTGCTGGGCAGACTAGGGGGAATCTCTGAACCACAGGCGACTTATAAATGAGAAATTTTATATTTGAAGAATAAATAAAAATGTGTTCCTGATCTATCCCTTGCCACTTTTTAACTCACCTTTTTGAATACTTCAAACCATCATCATGGATTTATTACAATTAAATATCGTCTATAATGAAACTTATTTCCGGTCAAAAACCAATCCGAGCACATATAGTGTAAGCATAGTTTAGCACGTAAGGTTATATTCATAATAGTAGATCTCAGTGGTAATCACTTCCCGTAATGCCCAGCATTTCACAGGAAATTAGGAAACTCAATTAACTCTATTAGCCTCCGTCTATTTCCGCTCTCGCATTAGAGCTATCAACACTCTTCTCCTTAAATTATTAATTCAAAATATTATTGTAATAATTTATCTACCTGATGGAATTAAATAATAGTGTTACCCTAAAAATAATTTCAATTATATTCAAAAAGCTAGTCGAGGGGAAGAGATCGTAGCCGTCCCTGCAACCTAAGTAATACTTTAAACAATCATATCGAGTTTAAGAGCATTTTGTCTTTTGTCATAATGACATTAACATTTAATTGTTATGATAGTACATATTTGTTTCAATAACATGAAGATATCGGAAATAAGATAGTATATAACCAAAATCAAAGGGTTTGATTCCGTACTACTCCCGCTATCACTCCTTGAGGAAATTCAGCATGATTTTGTTTAAATAATACATTATACAAATTAAATAATGGAAATGCTTTTATAGTTTAAATTTCTATTGGAAATAAATAACAAAGTTATTTTCTAGGGAAAATAAATAAATGAGGCGAAGGGGGAGGGGGATTTATAATCTCACTAAGCCGAATCATACTTAGTACTAAATAATCGAAATAGATAAGGCTAAAACATAACATCATTTGTCATAATATGCCTATATTAAAAACACTTAAATAAGTACTAATAAAATCGTCGACTCCCTCTATAGATTTAGCTTATATCCCGTATTTACTTCATTTTACGACATAAGTGAATGAAACAAAAGTTGCTCTACATAACAAAGTAAACAACTTTTGTTATGTGCACCTTTGCCGAAAAACAAATAGAAAATGAAATATCGTGAATTTTTACTTCAGGCTTCCCTTATAACTCCCACTCCCGTTCGAACCTAAAAATTTTAATATAGCTTATAATCATGGGAGAATTAATGCTAATTGACATACCGAGTTTTGTTAAGTTCGGTTCAATCGTTAGCGCCCAATAAAATAGTTGACTCCCGCTTTAGTTTATAGTGTATATCTCATATATATAGTGTATACATTGTTAAAAGACAAAAATGAATATCACAAAAGCTAAGGTACCCGGCGATGACGGGAAATCATTCTCGACTGGTATTTTGATAGTAAGACTTCAATGTGTACAATTACATTTCCCTCCATGACGTAATGATTTTCCGAAATCGCCAACCCTGAAGGGTAACTTTTGGGGATTAATAGAATAGAAATTTTATTTTTGAAGGATAAATTAAAATGTGTTCCTAATCTATCCCTCTACACTTTTTGACTCACCGTTTTTCAATAGTTCTAACCATAATCATGGGTAGCATTTATTACAATTAAATATCATCTATAATGAACATATATCCTTTCAAAAGCCAATCCGAGCTCAAATAGTATAGGCAAAGTTTTGCACGTAAGATTATATTTGTAATAGTGAATCTGACTGGAAATTGCTTCCAGTAATGCCAGACGGGAAATAAGTAAACTCAATTAACTGGTAAGGCTCCCGTCATCTTCGCTCCTGCATGAGACTTCTCAACATTCTTCTACTTATATTATTGATGCAAAACATTATTTTATAATTTATCTACTGGATGGAATTAAATAATAGTGGTACCCTGAAAAAATCATATCGAGTTTAAACGCATATTGTTTTTTGTCATGATGACATTACCATTAACGTTTAATTGTTATTAATTTACATATTTGTTTCAATAACATCGAGGTACATTATACAAATTAAATAATGGAAATGCTCTTATAGTTTATATTTCTATTGGAAATATAACAAATAGAATATTTGCCGAAAAACAAATAGAAAATATAAAAAGCGAGTTTTTCATTTCAGCCTCTCTTATAATCCCCACTCCACTTTGAGCCTAAAATTTTTTATATAGCTTATAATCATGGAAGAATTAATGCTAATTCACACACCGAGTTTTGCTAAGTTCGGTTCAATCGTTAGTGCCCAACAAAATTGTTGGCTCCCGCTTTAGATTTTAGTGTATATCTCGTTTATACTTTTCTATACGACAAAAGTGAATATAACAAAAGTTACTTAAAATAACAAAATAAACAACTTTTGTCATGTGCATGTTTGTCGAAAAACCAATAGGAAACGAAATATCACTACTGTTAATTTCAGGCCTCCCTTACAATCCCCACTCCTGCTCGTCCCTAGGAATGTTGGTATGGCTTATGAAAATCAAGGCGTCAACACTAATAAACATACCGAGTTTTATTTAGTTCGGTTGAGTCTTTTGAGCCCAATAAAATTAATGACTCCCGCTATAGTTTTTAGTTTATAACTCATTTATACTTTGGTAAACGGCAAAAGTGTATATAACAAAAGTTACTCTAAATATCAAAATAAACAACTTTTGTTATGTTCATATCTGCCAAAAAACCAATAGGAAACGAAATATCGCTATTTTTAATTTCAGGCCTCCCTTATAACCCCCACTCCTGCCCGTCCCTAGAAATGTTAGTATACCTTATTATAAGGAAATCGTTAGTATTAATTCACATAGCGAGTTTGGTTTAGTTCGGTTGTGTCTTTTGTGCTAAATAAAATTGTGGACTCCCGCTTTAGTTTTTAGCGTATAACTCATTTATACTTCCGTATACCGCAAAAGTGCATATAACAAAAGTTACTCGAAATTACAAAATAAACAACTTTTGTTATGTGCATATTTGCTGAATAAGCAATAGGAAACGAAATATCGCTATTTTTAATTTCTGGTCTCCCTTATAACCCCCACTCCTGTTCGTCTTAGAGAATATTAATATAGCCTAAAGTCTAAGTTGGGCTAGTAGTAATATACATATCAAGTTTCATAAAATTCGGTTCAGCCGTTTATGTGTGAAAAGGTAACAAATAAACAAACAGACACGAAAGAAACAAAATGTAGTTATGGTGTCTATGACATGTGAAACGAATAGTTATCGTGAAATTTTGAAAAAAAAATCAATGTACAGACTTAGGTTACAATTTTATATATATACTAGCCAAGGTACCCGGCTTCGCTCGGGACATCATTTGAGACGGAAATATTCTATTTTGTTTTTGGCAAATGCTTCGACGTGTACAACTGCTCTTCCCTCATTTCTTCCCGTAAGGGTCCGTTGGAAAATAAAATTTTAGATTTGAAGAATAAATGAAAATAAGTCTCTAATTATTCCCTCTCCACTGTTTGACACACAGTGAATAATTCAAATCACGGAACGGACCTCATTTTCGTCATCTCCTAGGTAGGATCGATAGACATTTGAAGAAAAAATTCGAAAATTCCGTCATCAGTACAACCTCAATAGTTGATTTCCCTTAAGGAAAATCTGCTAAAAATGAGATGATTGGTCTATACTAATTTCATTGTTAAAATATAGTGTTTATTTATCTTTTTCTACAAAAACAAATATGTATATATATATATATATATATATATATATATATTAATAACTAAAAACTTTTAGTTGTATTTATCAAACCTATTTATCACAAAAATCATAGGAAATAATATTTCATATCTGTTCACAGAGAAATGAATTTAATTACTCACTCAATACCCTTCTTTCCAATGGATACATATTTTCTTCAACAGCAGAAAAAGTAAGTTTATCTAAAAAAAATATTTTAAGAAACATAGTATTCTATCTTCTAAGCTGTAAGATTTTTTTTTAAATCATGATTTTTTATTAAAATTATTCTCAACTCAGATTTACCCAGATGATGTGTGTGTGTGTAGAAAGGTAAAGAAATTTTAATCTGTGTTGACACATCTGTCACTTTCTGTTTCTTCGACACCTAAGACAATGTGGCAATAGGCTATTGTGCTACCACATTTACTTATGATGACACAATTAAATTAAACTAATTATCAGTTTATTTTTAGGAGAAAGTACTTTTGCACATCTTAATGAAAAAAGATTTGGTATTCACTGCGAAGGGTTTCTTCTCTCTTGACTATGGCATTATTAATTCAGTGAGTTTTGTTTTGTTATTAGTATATTATAGAGATAATGATTTATTAAAAAAGAGCCTAAGGAAGTACTCTGCTCACAGCTCCTTCAAGAAATACAAGAGCTTTAGAGTAAATAAACTCGTAGACTTCCACGGTCCTGGTCATTAATACTGTTAAGGTCTTCGGGTATTGACCGTGTCTGCATTTTAGTTGCCAACTTTTCGCTAGACATGCTTCTAGCTTCTTCAGGGCTATCTCTGAGACTGAAGAGTGTGTGTTCACCTCAGGTATATATGTTGGCCTTATCCGGTTTCCTTGGGCGGAGTCGTCCCCTCCAGGTGTCTACGGATACTTCTTCCGGTGGTCGTTCACCTGCTATACTGTCGTTTATGTTTCTTGTCCCTGGTCTCTGTGGAGGTTTTCAGAAAACCTACGCATACTAACAGATACCTAAGTACACAGCACAGAAGAATGGGATAATTCGCTCTTTGGTCACTAGAGCTGAGAGAATATCAGAGCCACAGAATCTCCCAAAGGAAAAAAGACACCTGATGACTGCTCTGCTAAAGATGGCTACGGGAAGGAAGAAATTAGAAGTCAATTTAAGAAGAAAAAAAAAAGAAGACAATATCCAATGAAGATGAACCCCGGAAAACAGCCGTAATACCTTTTGTAAAAGGTACAACGGAAAAGATCTCTAGGATACACAAGAAGCAGGGAATTGAAACAGCATTTGGCACGGACAAGAAAATAGCACACATGTTACCCAGCTGCAACGATCATCTCCAGATAAAAATCCCAGGAATGATTGACAAACACCAGGGTCGCCGAGCATATCAAGAGTCTCAAAAAGTTTCGGACAGAAGAATCAGAAATAGCAGATCACTTCTGGGAAACTAATCACAGCATCAAATTCGATGAAGTTAAGGTGCTGGCCAAGGTGGACCGATACCAAGAAAGACAGGTTCGAGAAGCCATAGAAATTGCGAAATGCCCATTCAACATCAACAGGGAGGATGGATACAAACTCTGGAAGCCCATAATTCCTCAGATACCAGGGACAAGAAACATAAACGACGGTATAGCGGGTGACCGACCACCGGAAGAAGTATCCGTAGAAACCTGGAGGGGACGACTCCGCCCAAGGAAACCGGACAAGGCCTATATATATACCTGAGGTGAACACACACTCTTCAGTCTCAGAAATAGCCCTGAGGAAGCTAGAAGCATGTCTAGCGAAACGTTGGCAACTAAAATGCAGACACGGTCAATACCCGAAGACCTTAACAGTATTAAAGCTTTAGAGTAATCTAAGGTTCTGCATGAAAAATAAAAACATAAAATAATAAATAAAGTGTGAGTGTGTGTATGTGTGGTGTGCGTGCAAACTTGAGAATATACTGATTTTGAAAATCAATAGTGTTTTTCCTCCATGACTTAAACTATGCACATTTGTTTCAGATGATTGGAGCTGTAACAACCTACCTAGTTATATTAATACAGTTCGCTGAGTGAAATCTAATTTTTGGAATATTGTTATTTTATTTATAAGGATAAATGTACTGGATAATCACTAAACGATATTTGGATATTTGATTTGAATTGTAAAGTGCTTAAAATTGTTATTCAAGAGTACTTCTTATAAGATTCATTTATCTTGCTCAATTTAAATTTGTTTTTAAGGGAACACCTTAAAGTAAGTGGATTATAAGTTAAAAACCCAAAAAGGTCTTCAGCAATAATGTGGAAGTATAAGAACAGAATAAAAGAATTTACAAGATGGTGTTTATCTTATGTTTTGAAAGGTTGGCAATAATCATCCTGCTCCAAGTTCTTTATTTCCTACCTTCCCTATTTATTGCCATTCTTGTAACACCAATTAAATTTTAGATTTTTTAAATCTATGTAAATTACTGCACAATATAAGGATATTTGCAATTAAAATATTGGCAGATTTTTTATTTAAATTGCTATAAACATTACAGTTGTTTTATACAATTTCTGTGAGCAAATATAATAAAATTTAATTTGAGGGAATTATTATTGAGAGACCCCAGATGTATCCTTAGAAACAACATCAAACATAGTGCATGTGCAGCATTCTATAATTCATGCATTCTTATTCTTCAGGTGAATAAAAGTTAGCAGCTATTGAGCCATTTACTTAATTATATATATATATATATATATATATATATATATATATATATATATATATATATGTATATATATATATGTTACTGTTCTAGCAGTCACAATTATTGTTTGATCATAACCAAACTGGATATTTAAACGTTTTATGTAAAGAGGGAGGTGATCAAATTCTTTAAAGACTGAAATCTGACTAGTAGGAGGAGAGGGTTTAGAGGGGAAGAATTTCCAATTATCTAGTTACTATAGGTCGGATTGAAAAATTGTATTGAACCAAAATCAAATTAAATTGACTATAAATATTTTTATATACTATTATTCTCTATCTTCAATATTAACCGTGATATTCGCATTTTTCAGTTTTCAGCCTTCTGTAACCCCCCCCCCTCTGTTCCTGTCACATAAACAATGCTCTAGTTATATTATGAATCACTTCATTCAAAGCTTAAATACCAAATAATTTTTTCAATAGACCTTTATTATGCGATTTTGTAGTGTGATGAAGCCATCGATTAAGGTTTTACGATCTTGTCTTGGAAATGTTCATTAGATCTATACCGATTACTCGATATTAACCGTTCCAGTCAACACTGAAGATCAGATTTGATATTAGCTGGTATAGGGGAGGGGATTCGAAAAATGTTATAGAACCAATCTTGTTATTGATGCTCTACAATTGTTTTTCTGTAATCGTTGAATAATGCTATCATTACTAAACTGAAATGAGTGAAGAAAGTGAAACATTTTGCAATAGAGTGAAGAAAGTAATCACTTTCTTAATTATTAATAAATTGCCTTCTTAATTAGTAATAAGTATATATTAAAAAATAATTTGAAGTTGGAAATTAAATGCTTTTAAATGTTTCTTAACATTGTAAAAAATTATTTTAACAAAAAAAATTGAAATGTGAATGAATTATTGGTGGAAATAATCAATATATTTTAAAATTTAAATATAATAATAATTACCTTCCTTGTTTATAACCTGCACTTGTTTATAACTGCATACTTCACAATCATCACTTGTTGTTTTATAACCATGCTTATAACCTTTTACAACCATGCTTATAACCTACCAACAACATACCATAATACCATAATCTTCACAACATCCTAATTTTGTTCATATTCTGGTTAGATCTGATCATGTATTAGACGATTACAGAAAAAATTTAATATTACACTCGTGACGAAAGTAGAATTTACAACTCTCGTGAAATTACCACACTCGCTTCGCTCGTGTGGGTAAACGTTTCACTCGAGTTGTAAAATGATCTTCTTTCGTCACTTGTATAATAAATAACTATTCTCTGTGCATTTTTTTGCAACTCTTGGATCACTATTGAGTCATCCAAGCAGGTGTGAAAACTGCTTAGTTTTCGCCATCCATGCATGACGAACTTTTAATTAATATTGCTCCCTTGTACGCAGTAAAGGAAGTCAGTCGTGATCTTGTACAATTTCATCGGAATTATCTGTTTTGACCCTCCCCGAATCCATTTTGACAGTTTATACGTACGTATGTATGTATTTAACCCTCCCCGAATCCATTTTGACAAGTTTATACATACGTATGTATGTATTTAACCCTCCCCGAATCCATTTTGACAGTTTATACGTACGTATGTATGTATTCGACCCTAACTGAATCCATTTTGACTAGTTTATTCGTACGTATGTATGTATTTGACCCTCCCTGAATCCATTTTGACTACTTTATACGTTCGTATGTATGTCTTTGACCATCGCCGAATCCATTTTGACTAGTTTATACCTACGTATGTATGTTTTTCCCCCTCCCTGAATCCATTTTTAATAGTTTATACGTACTTGTGTATGTAATTGACCCTCACCCAATCCATTTTGACTAGCTTATACGTACGTATGTATGTATTTGACCCTCCCCGAAACCATTTTGACAGTTTATGTACGTATTTATGTATTTGGCCTTCCCCGAATCCAATCTAGCGGTCTCAATTTTTCTTTGATCGTTACCAAACTCGATATTTATTCGTTTTCTGTAAAAAGAAAGATCAAGTTCGTTAATGTCTTAAATCAGACCAGTGGGAGGGGGGTTGGGATTAGAGGGAAGGAATTTCGTAATATCTCCGTTACTATACGTTGAATAAAAAAAATTGTATAGAATCAATCTTATTGCAAATTAAATGTACTAAAAATATTGCTACATACATTTATTCTCTATCATGAATATTAACAGAGGTATTTAGATTTTTCAGCAAACCTCCACTTCTACTTATGTCAAATAAACAATACTCTTTTATATACTAGACCACTTTATTCAAAGCTTAAATACCAAATATTGTTTTCAAGAGACCTTTATTATGCGAGAAACCTGCAAATATATTCTGATGAACCCTCCCCGTCTTAAGTTTTTGGATTACTAAAATTTGGGTTATGGAGATAAAAATTATTCTGATTCATTATAAATTGAAGTACTAGATATAGTAAATAGTTTTTAATAAAATTAATATGTTATATTCAGATATATTTCAGTTATTGTTTTCCTTTCTATGTCTGTTCTGCCCTGTGAAGTTGCCAAACCTGTTTGTTTACACAAACTTATGATCGGACCAGTACTTAAACGAGCATTCATGTGTCAGAGCATTCTTTGAATCTGGCAGACATTTACAATTGTTAGTTAACAAAAGAGAATATATCAATGTATAGAATTACAATAGAAAGGATGGCATATAATACTTTGATATATCGATCTAACTTCTTATTATCATGGACGATTTAACACGATCGAAGAATGTTATTAAAGAAAAACCTTTCAGTTCGCCATGCCTGCTAATGGGATAAGCTTAGAAAATGAGCTAAAAGCTTCTGACTTTATACCAAAATTTTTTGGTCTCCGTCCTCACGTATTTATTCATGGTAAAGAGTTTTTTATTTATAAACTTATTTATTTAATTGAGTTCTGTCAGTTACTGGATTTACTAAAAAAGGACAAGTATGAAGGAATACAACATATAGCTCAACAGATAATAATAGATAAACAAAGTCCGTCACGCAGGGGCTGCGGAAACTAAGCAGATTTCCCACGTTAAGTTTTACAATAGAGAAATTTCAGAATAGAGAGTCAAACAGTTACGGGAACGGCCCGAACTAGCTCTTGACGGAAACTCACGACTAGACCCGAAGTTGGCCGATCTCATCTCAGAAGTTGAAAACAGAAAAATGCAAATATCTCGGTTAATATTCAAGATACAGAATACATATATATAACATTATTTATAGTAAATTTAATTTTCAATAAGATTGATTCTATACAATTTTTCGATCCGACGTATAGTAACGGAAATATTTCAAATTTTAGAAAATCCTCCCCTCTAAACCCCCCCTCCCACTGGTCCGATTTCAGCCATTAACGAACTTGATCTTTATTTTTGCATAAAACGCTTAAATATCGAGGTTGGTAACGATCAAACGAAAATTGCGACCGCTAGAGCGTTAACAGACAAATATATATATATATATATATATATATATATATATATATATATATATATATATATATATAATTTTGAACGGACCTCATTTTCGTCCTCTCCTGGGTAGGATCGATGGACATTTGAAGAAATCTTTCGAAACTCGCGTCATGAGTACGACCTCAATAGCTGATTTCCCTTAAGGGAAATCTGCTGAAATAACGATAAACTATTTAAATATTTATAATCCATTCTTGAAAGATCAATGCTTATATAAATAAAAAAAAACAAACATAAATAAATAGTAAGTAGTAAGGAATAAAAAATAACAAATTTGTTATACGACGAGCATTGGCACATATATTCATTCATAAATATTCTTTTACACCGAATGGTATTATTCTTCTTTGCAGGAGACTATTTTTATCTGATTACTTTTTCCTGATTCTGCTGATGCTTCATCTTATGGAGCTCTCTCACAGCTTCAACTATTTTTTTAATAGTCTTCCGAGTATCCGAAACATTTCCTAAATAGAAAATTGAATAAATATTATAAGACAATTGACTTCTATTATTTCCTAGATTGACATAGAGGTGTTGTTGATTATCATTACACAGAAAATCAATACATATAAACCATAAATTATAACTTGATTACTTAGACACTTTCCCTGGGATTCTATTTTCTCCTACTTCGTGTCTGTCTTACACAACGGTTTCGGTATTTTACCTAAAATACTTTTCCTGTCTTCCAACTATCTTCAGGTGGACACAACTTCAGCAATAGCTTAAAATCTCTTAATATCAATCACAAGCTGCAGCCAGCCGCACCTGCCAATAACGTGTTAATTTGAAGAAGTTATATTATGGATAAAATTACTCCAGCAAACAACGCCGGAAATGAATAATTTGGAATTATTATTTTGAACATTTTCGTTTTCAGTATTAGATGCTAAAGTCGCCATCATGAAGAAAGGTTCACAGCCCATCAAGTGCATAAGAGCTTTAAATATTGAAACATCATTTGGGGCTATTCAAAAAGTGTCTTCAAGGCTGCTCCTGCTGTTAAGGCCTACTGCCTGTTATCTCAATTTGACGTTACAGAACATTGCATTTGCAATAAGATCTGTTCTATATAACTTTTCCATCCGACGCCAAATAACGGAGATATTAATAAATTTCGAAATTCCCCCTCTTACCCCCCCCTTCCTATTGGTCAAATTTCAGCCAATAGCGAACTTGATTGCAACGACCAAACAATAATTGCGACCACTAGAGTGTTAACAGGTATATAAACTGCTCAAAAATGAATAGGGATATTGGCTGTTTTGAGGTATTTATGGGGCCTAGCATATTTTTTTTTTTTATAAATATCATTAATATTTATTAGAAATTATTGTCTTTTCCCCCCATAAAAAAGAAATTTAATTAAGATCGATTTAATTAAAATTAATAGGATACTTAAAAATACCCAATCTCCCTTTAAATTTTTGCGCTGTCTATATATATATATATATATATATATATATATATATATATATATATATATGTATATATATATATATATATATATATATATATATATATATATATATATATATATCATTTCCCCTCATTTTCTTCATCTCCTGGGTAGGATCGATGAACATTTAAGGAAATATTTCGAAAATCGCGTCATGATTACGACCTCAATAGCTGATCTCCCTAAAGGGAATTCTTCTAAAAGAGAGGGCTTGCTCCGTGTTTTAATGCTATCAATATCAACACTAACTTAAATATTTCTCTTCAATACCTTTATAGTCATGGAGATAAAGAGAGTTAATTTTCGTCACTTGGTGCTTTCTTATTTCCACAAAGCTAAGAATGCAGCTCAAGCCGCAAACGAAATATGTTGTTTATGGGGAGAATGCAGTAAGTGCGCGGCTAGTTGCGAACATCGATGGAATATAGGAGAAAGGCAGGAATTATCGAATTCGATCGCTCATAAAAATGTGTTACTACTTGCCTTTGTTAATCTTCTTTATAAGGATCAATAAGAAGGCCAAGTCCTCTACTATTTTTTAATATTATGCAGAGTGCACTTTCGGAGTCAACGCTTCATCCTCAGTGCCTGCTGATTAAAGCTGCGTAGCCTGGACCACGACCGCCGGGCGACTCCCGCAGTCTTCTTATTGATCCTTATCAATTGGTTCCTCTACCATCCAGCATATTCCAGAGAAATCTTCTTTATGTTTGAGTTCTGATAAATGGAGTAGGGGAGGGTTGAGAGAGATTTAATTGACCTTGTGCCATTTATTGCTCAAACGCCATGAAAACGATTTATTTTTAAAATGTTTGGCAAGCGGAGAAGAAAAATGGATTGTTTGAATAATGCTGAGCAAAAACGATTGTGGGTCATTCCAGTGACCCAACGCCAACTGCCTGCTATCCAAGGCAGAGATATTTCGGGAATATCCATGTCCATAAAGTTATGGTCTGTTGTTGGTGTGATTGCAAGGGAGTTGTGTTCTTGAAACATTAAATTTCTATAAATACTGTAGTCAGTTACACGGAAACAATTGGTGGACTTTGGCATGGAAGTTTGAACTCACTCTCCCCAGATTTAGACCCCTCGGACTATCAGTTGTTTCGTTTCACAGACATTCCCTTAATGATAGGAATTTTAATTCTATAGAGGACTGCAAAAAGCACCAAGACCACTTCTTCGGCAATAAGTCTAAGACATTTTAGGAAAATGGAATTTTGAAGCTTCCCAAAAGATGGAAACTAGTTATCAAACAAAATGGCAGTTATATTAGAGATTAAACTTAGTCAATAGTGTTTTCCTTTAAAATAGGCGGAAACTTTCCAATAACTCAAAAGTTAATGGTGTACATACATATTCCCGGGCTTCGATATTTATATGCACATACTCAGTGCAAACTGATGTTACAGTTAAGCAGTATCCGTCTAAATGGCTATTAATTATTATGAGTTATCTATCAAAGCTCCTTGGTTGAACATCTATATACAACTGAAGTTTTTGTTTACAGGTGCGTTTAAAATCCGATTATCAGCATGGAGAGTTGCTTACACGTCTTTCTTGACACTTCTTATCATTGGTTACCTCGTGCAGATCTCAATCTTATACCAGGCAGACTTAACTGAGAGTAAGATGTCTGACTCTCTGCTAGTGGTACAGGTCATCGCTGGTTGCATCACTTCCATAGTGTCACTCGTCACTTCTGTTGTGTCAGTAGATCTGAAAAACTCAGCACTTGATGCCCTCAAAAGCAGTGGTATCAATAATATCACGCCTAAGCGAAACTACAGAATATTGTTTTGGGTCTTTTATTTTTTAATGTTCGCCTTTGACTTCATCTGTTATGATATGTATTCTTTAGTGCTACACTTTTGGGGAGTGCAATTGGCTGATCTAGTAAACAACGCAAGTGTTTATCAGTTTGAAGGTAAGAAATGGAATAATTTTTATTTCAAAGCATATTTGAGGTTTGAAATGCACAAAAGAACACTCGATGAGTCATAGTAACCAGCTTTAAATATTCATTTTCTCATTCAGTGAAATTTCTCGATATTTTCAGTAGGCTTTTGATGAGCAAAACAACTCATTCGCTAATTAGTAATTTATTAACGATCAGAGAAGACTTCCTAATTTTCCTCAAAATAATTTACACTTACAGCAAAGCTAAAAGAGCTATTGCTCCATGATTGTTCAATTGGTAGCATAACATAATTAAAAAAAAATATTACATAAGCAATGATTTGCTAAAACCAACTCTGTTACATAGATGTTTTTAAAAAGAGTACATAGCGACTGTTGCGGCAGAAATCAAGTAGCAGAATCTGTCCACCCGTTTTACTCAATCACTAAAAAACAGCTCGGAAGAGTTCTATGGAATATTAAATTTGTGAGCAAACTATGGCAAGGTACAACAAACTAAGCTGCGTAAACTAAGCACATTTCCAACGGACTTATATAGCATACTTGTTATCTCATCTCCAACATTTTCTCTATTTCTATGTAAAAAGAGTCCACTTTTTGCTTCAAAATTGGGCTAATTGGGAGGGGTTATCTACAGATTACCGCACAATTCTAACCAGGGTGGGACTAATGATTGTATTTAATGTGTTCTAAATAAATTCCTATTGCCTAGCCGGGAAAGGAACTCTAGGTTTACCATGTGAGATTAAGGCCAACTCTTCAACTCACATGGATGACATGAGCCCTGAGAATGGTATAGATCAAATGAACATTTTTGAGTGAAGAACGAAAAATCATATGAGCATGTGTCTCACAAAGTAAAAGTTCAGTGGAAACCATATTTGATTTACTGACGGCAGAAAACTAAAATATTGAAATATCTCGGTTAATATTCAATATAGCAGAAATATATAACATTTATAGAACATTACATTTGCAATAAGATTGATTCCATATAATTTTTCAACCCGACTAATAACAACGGATTGCTCGGATTTCTGCCTTTAACGAACCTGATCTTTAATTTTACATAAAACTTTTAAATATGGAGAATGGTAACGATTTAAAAAACAAAAAGCACGCTAGATCGTTAACATATATATATATATATATATATATATATATATATATATATATATGTTTATATACTAGATAACCCGGCAAACGTTGTTTTGCCATATAAATTATTTCTAGTTTCTAGATAAATTCTAGTGTAGACAAAAAGTAACTTACTTATTATAAGTGGGTATGTGGTATATGCATGAGATAGGCATGGAGCGCTATGAACGATAAGGGAATATAAAAATAACAAACGCCAAACAATATTATTTTTAAGTTATTATACTTTATTTCTTAAAATTACATATCACATATTAATTACGACAGTAACACTAACGAACGACATCAATCTTTTAATGCTATAGCGTGAACAATATTTTTTGTTAGCCCATCTTTAGCGAGCACAAACAAACTGGATGGTTTACCCACTCGAGAACATGCTACGTACAATTGCCCGTGTTATAAACATGGTGTACTCAAATCTAAGCCACAATTAGACATCGTTTGGCCTTGGGATTTGTTGATTGTCATTGCAAATTGAAATTTTAATCGAAGTACAGTTAAAAACACTATAATTGATCAGTTATCGAGCGGGATGATAATGATTAAATTACTAAAATGGCTATAAAAAAATAGGGGTTGGTGATAAAAAAGTAAAAATTTACGGTTGTATGTATTTTTTAATGCCAAATTATAAAAAAAATAAAAACAAAAAATTTCGCCAAAAATTAAAAAAAAAATGTTAAGGGTGAACAACCCTTATCAATTAGGGGTATGAAAAATAGACAGTAGCCGATTCTCAGACCTACTGAATACGCATATAAAATTTGGTAAAAATCGGTAAAGCCGTTTCGGAGGAGTACGCTAACTAACATTGTGACATGGAAATTTTATATATTATATATATATATATATATATATATATATATATATATATATATATATATATATATATATACATTAATCATTTTGAACGGATCTCATTTTCGACATCACCTACCCAGGAGGATCGATGGACAGTTGATCGAAAATCGCGTCATGAGTACAACCTCAATAGCTGATTTCCCTAAAGGTGCATTCTAGTACTAAATGAGGTAAGTGATAGAAAAAGTATAAAGTCCACGGGATAAAGGTGAGTGAAACTTATTGGGCAGAGTATATTTTTGAAAATCGTGTCACGAGTAGAACCTCAAAAGCTGATTTCCCTTAGGGGGAATCTGCTATTAGGCTATATGAGAATTCGAACAAGGGGGGGGGGGATACCCATTCCTACTCATGGGTTTTTTACTTAAATAAACTATAATTTCATGTCTTTATTACGAGAGGTCCTCCGATCGATCTAACGTAGTTGTCACTGATGTTTTTAGTACCAAGGAAATCTACTTAATTTACGTAGCACCTGCAGAAGAATATTTTAGAATGGTTAAATATTAGCGCTTTCTATTCGACCAGGAAAATCAATTTACGATTTCCTGATTGTTTAATCTCTTTAGTTCAGCGTGCACATTATTTTGACGATCTTAGATTTCGACCACGCGAAAATAGATGTAGAAGATCCTAAAATAAACATTGCAAAAATATTCCCCTAAAATTCGAGAGGGAATAATATTTTACAAGATATTTAAGGAAGGGTTGATTTTGACCATGATATATGATCAAAACCACATTGAAGAAAAAAATCATTTTGGAATAAGTCGTCATCGCTTCAATTTATCTTTCCCTATAATATTTAACATTTTGGAAAATTTAGCTTTAGGTTTCTTCTTCAGTGCCTTCTCTAGGAATTTAGCACTAACATCGGAGAACCACTCTTCTAGATATGATTATAGACCACTTGGAGATAATGCACTGAAGAAGACTACCTTAAGAGGCGTAAATAACGCATACAGCATAACTTTATCTTAGTAGTTAGTGACATTTGTACATGCCGTCGCATTGACTATAAATGTTAAACGACACTTCAAACTACTCATTGTTCACTTAATGCAACATATTTTCTGGAGATAATTTAATATTTTTCTAATCTGTAAAGCATTACAGGGATTCTTTCAGTCTTGGAAAATGCATTCCAAGAAATGTACTACTGGCTAAAAGAAAACAATCCTCTGAAATTACAAAAAGCTATCCGTTCCTTTGAGAGAGTAACTATTGCCGCTGAATATTATAATGAAGCTTACGGAATACAGGTAAAAGATTTATAATAGTTCACTTTTATTGTTATCTTTAGTAACATTATACTTTAAGGATATATGTTCATGAAACGTCTACGTTTTAAGGGTAATCAATATTTCTGTGAGGCATATCCACAATCTTGTGTAGGGTTCCAAACTTTGGAGGCCTAGAAACATTTTCCCAACTTATTACTTAAAAAATTAGTAGTTCAAGCCGAAAAGGTGTATTAGGTGAAATCCAAGAAGATGAGGCGCACCGAAAAATTATTATACAGCCATTCTTGTTGAAAAATTAATTTTCTATTGCTTTATTTGCGTTTTCTATATAGAATATTATACGAGGTATTTTTTTTTTGTTTCTTCCAAGGTCATATTCGTAAATGGCTGAAGGATTATTGAAAATATAATTCCCTATGATCGTTTTTCTGTATGTCCCCCCTCTAACTCAAAGGTTTAGTTTGTGATTTGCATCAGTTAAGTTATCAGTCTTCTGTAAAACCACATCCCTAATAAGGTGATTCACACTTCAAGCACCTGAGTAACTAAACATCTCATTTTCAGTTTAAATTTCAAGTCCTGTTTACATGGGCTTTTTATTTAATGGTAAATTGGGATTGGGTGGTGATGGATCATTTTTTTTTTCTGAGTCCCACGAGTCCTCTGTAAGAACAAAAAAGAAAGAAAAACTAGATAAAGGCTGTGTGATGAGAAGGAGAAAAGCGGATTGGGTAGGTACTGCAGTGCGTTGAAGAACTTTGTGTCTTTTCTTTATGGTGGTGGCTATAGTGTCGAGTTCCAACGTCGCACGAATGGCAGGGTGGGATTTCTTTGCCAGTGAGATATGCCTGACAATTTTCCGAACGACCTTGTTCTGGAAGGATTGCCGACAGTGGATGGAGGTTTAGGTAAATAATTTAAGAAGGGGAGATTCATAGAGAAGGGCGGGTTGCAGAACGCCTCTAAAGAACTGAAGACTGAAGAGTTTCAGTCAAAAGCTGAAGACGGGGAGGTGAAGCGCATTCGTGTCGCACAGAGTTTTCGGGCTATATGGGTGGAGAAACGTAGATAGCGGTTTATATGTACCACAAGGTATGTAATGTTACTGGCTATTGGTATGGTTGTGCTGTCGAGTATGAAGGATTTGGGGAGGCGTCTTTGTCCCCGACGTCCGTTTTCGAAGCAGGAAACCGTCCGTTATGGAGTGGTTTACAGGTAAGTTGATGTCACGGAGGTGGTTTCCTGACAGGCAGGGGACGCAAGGGTGCGTGTACGGGTGGGGTTCATGAAGGTACTGCCTATGGCCAGGTCATCTGCATAGAGGTGATTTCCTTATGGAGACGATACCTATAACTCACGATCTCGGCGGTGTATATGGAAAAAAGGAAAAGAGCTAGTACGGAGCCTGAGGGATTACCAGAGTAGAGGATGGGAGCGGTGTAGGTTATCTCGGACTCTGATTTGAAAGGCGCGGCAGGAGAGATAGGGTGAGAGGATGGTGTACAGCTGCTCGGGGCAGTTATACTGTCGGAATTTGAATAGGAGGATACAGTAATGGTAGATGACTACTCTTAGGTTATCTTTATACTCTCCGTGGTTACCTTCAGCCACCACCGCTACCAACATATGTGAGGTATAGGCATTTTTATTGTGCCCCATTAGCTTTGTACAGAGATTTTGTTATAGCCTGTTTTTGGATATTATGAGAATTCTAGTGACAAAAATAATTGAACTTTTCTGACTTAACTCATGTGTACCATACTCATAAATATATTTTACTTATGTTTTTATGTGTAGCTTCTTGCAATGGTGGGAACTAACTTCTTCATTTTAACGAGCTCTGTATACATGGTAGTGACAGATATCCATCCACTGCAGCAGGTTGAAATGATGCTTTCCTGTATTGTTGCAGCCTGTAATATGTATAGAATTGTTTCTGCAATTGACCATCTCCTAGTGCAGGTAAAGCTACTCTTATTATAAGTTCCATTTCATGGCTTATGTGGTTGAGGATAGAATAACATCATCCCTTACACATCAAGGAATTCCTTTTAGAAGCCTATCTGTGGTGAGTTATGTTTTAGCAAAAGTTCTCACAAGCAACGGAAGGATCAAAAGGTCAAACACAACTCCACTCTTAATGCTTCGTTTATTAAAGACAGAGTACTTTCGGGGCGAACCGTCCCATCTTCAGTGCTCTGTGACACAACATTCACACTTTGAAAAAACATGTAATATATAAATAAATGTAAAAGTCAACAAAAAGTAGTCAAATATTAAAACAAATTTAAAAACAAACAAATATATAAAATGCAATGCAAAACTTATAACTAAAACGTTACTAAATAAATATTAAAAGAAACATTCAACAGAATAACTAGGAGATGGAGAGGAAATAACCTAGAGCTGGTCCCTATTGAACCGACATCTCCTGCGAGGCTGGGAGCCTACTCGTGCAAGTGCAGCTACTGCTGAGTTCTCATAAGGGAAAAGTGGGAATACTGTAGTACTTCTATACTTGAAAATATATTCTGCACATAGAGCCATGATAAATCCATTTACTCTATTTTTATTTTATTTCACTATAAATTTACCTGAGTACCACATATTAAACAAAATAATGGATATAATGATTTCTATATGGATTTCCTTACTAATCACATTGGCTTCAATAGTTTTCATTCAAACTCTTTCCCATTAAAATGGTAAATTCAACTTTAAAGGTAATTTGACATCTGAGAACTAGCATCCAATTGTGATAAAGAAAAAAGAATGTGTGAACTTAAATGGATCAACGCTGTTAATTATCTCATAGTCACTGAACAAACTGTTAATCCTGGATCCAAAATGAATATTGTAAAGAAGTACTAGGCACTGTAGGTTAACTCATAATTAAAGTGTTGTTTAATTTATTTTTTAGCCTTCCATAACCTCCACTTCTCAATTCTCATTGATGATTAGCCAGTCTATCATTTACCACGTTATTTGATCTTAAATAGGATGTATTTTTTCATAGGATGTTTGTTATTTGAAATGCAATGATAAATATACCTTGGGACATTTCCTAATAAAATTTTATGGCCTAGAGGGCTCAATTTTTATTGATCGATACCATACTCAATGTCCAACTGTTTTTTAGGATTAAAGGGGAGGGGGAGGGGTTCAGAAAATACCATATATAACTTAGAGGTATAAAAGAACTCTGTCAATCCCACACATTTTTAGTACTAAGCATAGCTGCTTTCAGTGGTTCATACCACCATATTCAAAGCCAAGCTTTGTAGAAAGCTTGATAGCTAGTCTCTGAAGATGGTGGTATGAACCACTGAAAGCAGCAAAGCTTTTTAATAAAACCTTAGGAAGGGGGGAGGGAGTTCTCTCTCAGCCCTAAACATTGTACATCTTTGTTATTATGTGTTGAATTGAAAAATATTATACACTTAAAATTACAATAGTTTTATACATTTTCTCTAACTCAAATATAAAAACATGTTTATATTTTTGGTTTTCAGCCTTCAACCCCCCCCCCCTCCCTCCTTGCCATACGATTATCACTATGAAGCAATTGCATCACTAAACATCTCAAGTACTGCTTCTTACTAGCAGAGAAATTGATAATAAAGTGAAAATTCATCATCAGCATTTCATTGCAACACATAGGAAACTGCTTAGTTAATGAAGCCCCTGCATGATGGACTTTTTTTTTTGTTATGCATAGAACAAATAAAAATCTCACTCCTAAATTTAGCTATGTAGAAACTACATAATGAAAACACATCACAAACCAACAATTGATGATTTGCTTATATATATATATATATATATATATATATATATATATATAAAATATATAATATAATATTTGAGATGAAGAATAAATTCTTCCCATAAATTAGATTTAATTTATTACTCAAGGGATTGGAGCACATGCATGCCTTTCTCAAGTTGTTAGGAGCAATAATGAATGCAATCTCTACGGGTTTCAGACTTGAACTCTGGAATGCTCTTTCTGGTTCTTAATTGACCTTTAAACAAGTTAAAAATAATTGTTTTCTCCACTAACATGTTTTAAATGTTTTTCCTACAATTACATTTTTTTCAGTAAGCAGCTTATCAAGACATTATAAAAATACAAAGTTGTGAGTCAAATGAGCCACCCAACCCCTTGGTATTTCTAGGGTTAAAACATGAAATTAAGTGTTGATACTTTTATTTCTATAGTATAAGAAAACAAATAATAATAAAATATCATGTTTGTTCACAGAGGAATCAGTTCAATAATGCCCTCAATGACCTTCTCTTTAAAGAATATACATTCTCTTCAGCAGTAGAAAAAGTAAGTTAATTTCGAATAATTTGGATGATAAAATATAGATCACTTAGAAAATAGTTAAGAACATATTGTAAAAAAAGGACTAAGTTTTACATTAATTGTTTCCATTCCTAGGCTGATTTTCTGCCTTCAATAAACAAGTAAAATTCCTATACGTACTCTTCTGCCTACAAGTAAACTTTGGAAATGAATTGTTCAGAAAGGTTAAGATTTATAATAAATAAATCGGTAAGGTAAAGTAGACAGCGTGGCAAGGAGGAAGCAAAGCAATTAGAGGTCCCGAGCATAGGTGGCAGGTTGACCCGAGGGCAGTTTTCTGCAATTACTCTAATAAATATAAATGAATAAGGAGTGATAATTCATGAAGAAGATTCTGAATGCCATGCTAAACATATAAATAAAATTTTAAATTGTGTATATATATATATATATATATATATATATATATTTATATTGAATTGAGTTACAAATATATTGGTAAGATAGGTTTTATGTGTAATATATAGGTGAGACAGGTTAATGTGTATTATATATAGGTAAGATAGGTTAATTAGGTTATTAGACAATTGGAGTCTGACTAAACAGGGGCAGTGAGGCAGCCAAATGAAACTTTTCAGCCCGCGATGTGAATATGCCGCAAATGACTGCGAAGAGGTCTAAGGTGCCCACAAGGACTCACTATGTTGAGTGTTTGTGGGTCATGGACTACCTGTTAGATTGGATCAAATACTCAAATATTATAATCTCTTCTAGGGAAGCTGGAAGGTAGAGGAACGAATTTATCTGGTTGTACACAGTAGGCTTGTTTCCTCTACAATACATTTTATTTTGGCAGAGTGCACTTTTAGAGCAAGAGCTCCATCTACAGTGCCTTTTTTTGAAGAGTGTTAGAGAGAAACACCCCACTTACAAATGTATACATAAATAAATTGAAATTAATTGGACCACACCTAAAATCTCCATTCAAGTATCTTCCAGCTTTTACTTTATTAATAATGTTTTTATTTTCTTT
>JADPXZ010000028.1:0-39267 GCA_019009955.1 Riptortus pedestris
TTATGTTAGTTTCTTTAAGCTCCTCAGGAATCGAATCTAAGACTACAGGAACACTGGAGACCCATTTTCTCACCAAAAATCTGCCAGCCTTGAGCATACTGATGACTTCATCCACAAGTTCTCTCGCCTCTTCTATTGAGCTGGCACCACTGAGGAGGTCATCAACAAAAAAATCCCTTGGAACAACTTTTGCAGCAAGGGGATACTTATGTCCCTCATCCAAAGCATTCTGGACTAAAGACCGCAGAGCGATGAATGCAGCTGAGGTTAAACCATAAGTATTGGTGACTAACTCATAATCCTCTATCGGGTCCCCTGGGTAAAACCTGAACAAAATATGTTGATACGATTGATGTTCAGAGATGATATTCACCATACGATACATCTTGGCAATGTCTCCGACTAAAGCCACACGGTGAAATCTGAAACGTAGCAGAATATCAAATATGTTCTGTTGCAAAGCAGGACCTTTCAGCAAACAACAATTAAGACTCAACCCAGAAGTAGTTGGTGCACTACCGTCATACACAACTCGACATTGAGTGGTTGTAGAGTCTTTGTAAACAGCTAAATGAGGAATATAACACTTCCCCTTCCTAATGTCACGTTCTGATATGAACCCTTCCTTTGTACTCATTCATAAATACCATTGTCAAATCCTTTCTCATTCTGGAGATCTAGATATTAAGCCTTTTCTAAAACGAGCAAAACCTTTTTTGCATTAATGAACGACATTCACATAGGTTGTCTATATTAGGTTTACACAAATAAGGGGAGAGTTATATCTTCTTTCGGGGGTAGAAAATAAAATTCTTTGTATTGGCTTTAAGACAATTGTTTTCTTCTTCACTCAGTGGCTAACTTTACTTCGAGAAACTACACTTTCCCTGCAAAAATTTAGAAAACAATTCATTGTGATAGATTCATTGGTTCTTCTTCATCAGAAAGTTGCAGAATAAAGAACTATTTGTGTCAAGGGACCTTTACCACATTGATACTATAACCAAAAACTGTCGGTAGGCCGCAGCTGTACGACTCTATAATAGGACCATCCTTTATGATCTCTCACTGTAATAGGAGGTCTGCATCAATTATATATATCAATCTTAGTTAGATGATTAAACTAATACGTCGCTTAAGTCCAATCTTTAATTTGCATTTTTAATTGAAACTAGGTGTTTGCTTGGTGGTGGGACAGAAAGCAATTATATGCTAACTAATAGTTCGGTATTAACAACTGTAACTCGGTGTTACACAGCGATAATAAACAATTTTTGTGGTACATAATACCTGTATTTAATTTTGACCACCAAATCATAGCAAGTATCAGAGCATATACCCTCTTAGGACAAACTCTAATTCTTGGAATAATCTATTAGTATATAATGACCACTGGAGACCCTGTGTTATAAGGGGCTCTAGCCTTTATTCTGTTTCTAATTTTAATTTTTTATATTGACTCAATAGCAGTGCTGAGCAGAACTGAAGCATTAGTTTGTAGCAGAGCAAGCTACTTATGTTTTCACTGGTACATTCATTTGTATCACTATCTTTTGTATTACTTTTTGAACTTAACAAACTATTATTGCTTTCCCTTACAAGAGCATACTATTTACATTTTGCATGTCTTAAAAAATGTCCAGGAAAAGGACAACCATCAAAATTAATTTACTATACCAAATAAAATCTAATATTCTTACTCTACTAAGAAATATTCAAATCAACTAAATTATTAAATCCTAACCATCCTATTACACATGTATAACTTTTTAATTCACTAATCCTACAACCCAAATAAATCAAAACCAACAACAAATACCATTAACAAACATAAAGCTTAACCATTAAACCCCATAAACCCACAATACTCTCTCCAACCATCCCTCCTCTCATAATTCCCAAATCCCAAAACATAACCCTAATCCAATCATACCAATAAAATCCAGCCCAACAAACTATTCCCCCTAACTACACCCCCATCCAAATCACCTACTACCCATTCAAAACAACACCTCCTAACCCAAAACTAATCCTTAAAATATCCTAAAATCACCTATACACACCACTCAAACCTTTCAACATCATCACAATTTATACAATCATCACTTCCAATCACCCACTCCAAAAAAAAATACATCAACACACCACTTATCACTAAATCATAAACACCAAATCCTCATCCATTCAACCAAATTCACCCACAAAAACTCAATACCTCCCCTATAAACTCCCTACCATAAAACAAAACCAACACTACACTATACATCAAAAATACCCACCCTCCCAATCACTCACCCCCAATACTATCCCCCAACCCATCACCTCTCCCACTTACAAAACCATTTCTCCCACAAATTCCACAACGCACAAACCTCATACTTAAACAAAATTTTCTGCACGCCAACAACTCTTTCCCTCCTCCACCCCACCTCAACAAACAAAACCCCACCACCAAAACTTCACAAAAAAATTAAATACCAAAAAAACTCACACAACCAACTCAACATAACACCTTCCTCACAACACCAACAAATCACTCCATAAATCACAATTCCAAATATTACACCACAACACCAAGAATAATTCCCACCCCAAATTCAAACAAAAACACTCACCCCTACACCAAACCAACAATCAAACAACAATCAACATTCACACAAACCAAAAATAACAATAAAACAATCCCTATCCAAAGAATCCCCTCAACCCCACCTATCTACCAAAACATACATAAAATTCCTCTAAACATCTCAAACACAATCCACTATATTATTTACTTTTAATAATACACCCCTATCTCACTAACCCTACACATAACTCTCACTCATTTACACCAACTTCCAACTCAACCACCACCACCTCCCCTCACAATCTATACACCACACCACACCCTCCCCAAACCTACCACCCCCCCACTACACACCCCCACTCTCACCACCCCACAACCCCCACCCACCTACCCACCCAACCTTCCTCAACAAAATCCACCCCACCTACTCCAATCCAAAACCCAAACACAACTTACTTAAACCTCCCCACCCCCAATACAATTCTTAATTCACCCCCCAAATCATACATCCCCCAAACTATTCCATAAACCA
This sequence comes from Riptortus pedestris, assembly GCA_019009955.1. NCBI lineage: Eukaryota > Metazoa > Arthropoda > Insecta > Hemiptera > Alydidae > Riptortus > Riptortus pedestris. The sequence goes on from JADPXZ010000028.1 coordinate 3,102, forward strand.
ACCCACATAGCGACTCGCGCTCTCACAACGCATCGCAATAACTCTACATTATCCGTCCAATTCTATTATACTTTACCACCAACTTAACGATTATATCTCCCTATCCTCAACATATCTATGAAATCTTATAGGAAATTTTAATCAGAATCTTGCTCATCTTCTCACGTTCTTTACATGAGTATCATTTGAAATGTGTGACATATTGAATACCATCCTAGACTTTAATAATTGTAAAAATCTATTAGTCAAGTGTGTTTTCATAGTCAAATAACATAGTTTAGAATAGATATCGCAATAAGCATAACTTTCTTATAATAAATAAAATGACAGTACAGCAACCTGTAATGAACTCTGAAAATAATCAGTCTCGTCTCAATATTAAACAATGTACTATCTCTACCCTTTTCTTACTTCTGTATGAGTGTGAACTAGAATACCTAGAAACGCGCTTCATTTATATATTATGATTGTGTTGTTATACAACTGTGCTCGTGTGTCTATCTTTCATTGTGTGTGTGTGTGTTTTTTTTCACATTATAGACTACTAGAATATATATATAATTAACACTGATGAGGTGAGTTATCTCATGATGTGTACATATGCTCATGTTTATTGTTCTTCTTATTCTCTGAATATTTTTTGTGACTTATGCTTTTGTTCCGCACCTGTGGTGTGTACATAGCTTCAAGTGCTCTGCTCGATAATATCGCGCGATCTTTGAGGCGCTCATACTCTTGAATTTGCTTTCATCCCTTATTTCTTTAATCTCTAACATCTTATAGCTGTCAGAACTTTTACTGTGTATTTGGTATCTATCTACTCTGTGTAGATGGTAAGAGGTGAATATCTTATGATTGTTCTTTTGTCTGCTATTGTGATAAATTTGTGTCATTCATATTTATCGCGTCTTCATCTCCTTCCTCTTCTTTGTCATAGAACTTTTTATTCTGATAGCTACCTATTATACTTGTGTGTTTTAGATGGTAATCTCTAACATCTTTTGATGTGTGAGAATTATCTATCTCTGTATGTGTGTGTCGCATCAAAATACTAAATTTTTAGATTTTTTTTATTTAGTAGGTATATTCTATATTTATTTGTATGTAAGGGCTCGTAAGATGAGAACTCTCGGCACGATCTGTATGAGATATATGATATTCCAACATTAAACGCAACCTTCATTCGAGCGAGATAGAACTCTTACAGTCTGTGTATCATTGTTGCGCTCTCTTGCTCGACGTGTCGGAATGTATAGAGGAATAATAGAGGATATGTTTGACTACGTCTATGGAAGTGGGAGCCTCTGGGATCGTGTGTTGCTCACGTCTATGAGTAAGGGTCTGTGAATCTCATTTGTGATAGATACGCGAACTTGGTTGATGTGATTAGGTTAGCAGGGGTTTCTGATAGTTCTAGTAGTGGGTTATATTAGGTGGTCGAGGTCTCCCCTGGTTTTCACGACTATGATAAAAAATAGATACTTCGCGTCCACCGTCCTTGTAGGTTATTGTCTTCGCTCGCTTCGTGCCTCTAAGTTAGTTCATCAAAAGTTGATCACTACCGACTTATCTCTCCCGCTGAAAAGTCTATATTGTTGGTGACGGTCCAGATTAGCAAATTTGGGCGCTTAAGTTTGATGGTACACTGTTCAGAGATATTTTGATGTTTAAGAGGGTCGCGCGACCTCTAGTCAGAGCAGCTTGAGAAATATTAACTCAGAAACTAGTTTGGAGAACTTTTTTCTTCTATGTCTTGTGTGCCTCATTGGTCAATCTGGAGGCGCACTTTAGTATTTGCAGCGAATCAGCTTCAATTTGACGCAATTTCGACCAAGATTATGTGTGGTTCTTTATTCTCTATCTGAGATGGTTTTGACTGGACACTTCACTTGTTTTTATAACCATGCTTGTGTTCTTAGGTGGATAGAGTAACTCCTTAAAGCTAAGGTGAGTAGTGTCGCAAGGCTTCCTGAAATAAGGAGACTTTCTGTCGCCTCAAGTTGTCGCTCTCTCATAGTTAACGAGCTACTCATGATTTCATGCCTTATTCTCTACTTCGTACTTCTTCTAGGGAATAATCTACATGGCTAAAGAGATCACCTTTGCAGTCGCTTACGATGATGTTGGTGGAGTGGTCAGCTGAATCGCATGTTTCGATTTATCCTTGTTGGGTTCTCTACTCTCTATGCGTCACTAAGGTACCGATCTCGTCTGTTCAGCGCATACAATGCGTTCAGTTGTAGCTCTCGGATTCTTTGAGACCACTAAAGGATTTGTAAAGAGGTTGTTTAGACGAACTTCCTCCTATAATTCCAGAGACTAATACTAGCAGGTTACGAATGCTTGTCTAATTTTTAAGACTTGGCTATTGATACTCCTGTTCATATTATCTTGCATGATCAGTGAGAGAGGAGTGCTCCCGCTTTTAGTTGTGTGCAGTCTCCTTTAGCCATTCCTCAGCGCTAGCTAAGGACCCACGCTTGTCTAGTCTTAGTAGCTTATCCGCATATGAGGACTTCGGTGCCGCAAGGGAGGACGTATTGTCGCAGAATCCGACTTTTACGCTCCATTTCGGAGGTGTTGACCCGCATTATGTGCTGAGTGGGACTTATTGCGTGTAAGCATTCCTGTTTTTATTTCCTGGGGATCACAACAGATCGTCTTATTTGAGGTTGAGAACATTTGATTAAGAATACGCCGACGAGGTGTGCTCGCTACAACCTTGAATATTGCGTCTTCAGTATATATACGACTAGATGCACTTTGGGTGCATGATGTGTTCTCTTGAGTCTTAGGTGATTGTTGTGTTCGCGATGTCGCGGTTAGAGTGTGATCTGTAGATGATAATGTGTATAGAGCTTTTGTGAGACGAGGGAGTTAGACCGTGTATTAAAATGAGTGTGTAGTACATATTTATGAGGGAGAAGCAAGTCACTATTTTTTGGTATGAAGTATCCAGTGGTTTTGTTTACTCTGCGACATATTCTTTGTTAGTAGTGATTCTTTAGCTCTATTGTAGGTCGCTCTCAAGTTTGGAGATCTACTTTTAAGAGTGGAGTCTGTTCTTATGTGGTTTTTCTAGGGGATGATATTATTGGTCTCTATATAAGTGCGTAAATAAGTTAGATTTTGGATAACTATTATTGCTTTATATTTTTTATTATCATCTTAATTTTCTTCTGTCTATTACTGTAGTGGTCTCGCTATGATTTTGTACTCCGCCTGATCACTCTTTTGTATACTATAAAATTTTTATAATGCTCATGATGACTTGTCATGCTGAATTAAGAGAAGGTCTCGAAATGACATGATCTCTATTTTTTATGGTATAATGTGCACTGTCTCTAATTAGAAACAGATTGTCTGTAAGAATTTAATAAGTTGGGATCCATTTATTAGGGTATATAGACATCTCGAATGACGCCAAAATGTAAGTACATAGAACTTTTTAGACTATACTACTCTTGTAGAGATACGTTTACGTATGGATCGTAGAATGAATTCTTCACCATTCATAGAACTGCATTTTAGAAGTCATAGTTGGGCATAGCTACTCGCTCCGACTCGCATTTGCGTGGTTCACTTGGCTTTGTAATCTGATCTGTTCACACTAGCATCGTTTCGTAGACTCGCCGGCTGATGAGTAGACTGTAATCACACAAATATGCAGATAGTAGCATTCGAGATCTGTAAAGCAACGAAGTAGAGAGACTGATCATATGTATAATAATAAGTATGTAGCGCCCTTTCTGCAAGTGGGAATCTCTGGAGCTCCGTTTAGACTTAGATACGAGGCAGAGAATTTTTAGTGTCATCGTTTGTAGAAGAGCATCATTAAGGTTATAGAGAGAGTAAATATTATTCGTCATCATTTGGTAAAGACAGACTATCACTCTACAAATACTCATCGATTATAGAAAGCATCAAATCAAGAGAGATAATATAAAGGTAGAAGTTTTGTGTACATCAGTATCAATATTTTTCCGCAAGTGGTATTACGGCAGCTGCGACGGGATAGTCGGTTTTAGTGCAAATGGTTGTTTAAGAGAGAATAAGAGATATAACAGAGAGCATTAATTCTCGTCCGCAAGAGCGCCATCCATTCGGGATAAGATAGATACGTAACCTAGAATTACCGTGAAGAGATGATTATTATCAATGGTAGAAACTATTAAGGAGCTTATTAGATCTTTTGGATATTTTAGCGTGAAAAACTTATATTCGTTACTTTGTGTAGTATATTCTTAGTATCTATTTAATTTTTAAATGAGATGATGTTCAGAAGTGTTGTAATGTGTTTATACTCACAAAGATCTCTCTCTCAATTTAATAGGATTTGAAGTACCTCTCTGGGGGTACGCCATTAGTGATGTACGCCGGATAGAATTGTGCATTGTAGTTCGCTATTTTGTACATTTAGAAGGAATAGGTCTGCTTCGTATAAAAGCAACCAGTATGTCTTGTGGATTTAGGTTGTGATGTCTTCTTCTCGAATAAGTTTGGTATTTTGAATATTAACGATTACTTGTACTGTATAGTAATTGAGTACAATTTATGTAGACAGTAGTGGATTGACTGAAAGTTGAAAACTGAAAATGCAATATCTTCGGTAATATTCAAAGATAGCAAATAACTTATACTATATAACAACGCTTAATTATAGGTATATTTAATTTGCAATATAGATGGTCGGTACAATTGATCCGGCTTATCATAATGAATGATATTTCCCTCACCTCATGTATATCATTGTTTTTTTTTTCATGGAATTTCGCATAGATATTCCCTGCCCCTCACCTCTGGTCAGATTTCGTGGAGACTGATCATTTGCCTTATTTACATAAAAATGATATATATATCAGAGTTTGAATTTTTGCATTTGAAATAAACAATCAATTGCGACCGCTAGAGTGATTAACATGACAATATACGATTCATCATTTAAAAGACTGGACTATCCTAATATATATATAAATATGATCATTAACTATTTGCATGAAGGTACAATCTTTCATTCATCACAGCCAGATAGAACATTAAATTGCAATATATCACAAACACAAGATAGACTCGCAAAAGGGTCGGGGAATCTCACCATTCATATGGTAAATCTCAGAGTCAATGACTTTACGTAAACAATCTATAGATTATACCTAAAAATAATGCTGAGCTATGGCTTTTGAAGACAAAATCATTATATCATGATAACATCTGAACTATTTGTAAACAGACTACCGGGTTGTATATTAACATTATATACAGACAATCATACGATAACAATGAGGACCATTTACATAAACTTATTATATTCGAATACTATATCAAAAAACTACTCATAAATTACTTTTTTGATTAATAAATAATACGCCTCAGCCTCATTACTTACAAAGAATAAAAAATAAAAAAACGTAATTTCAATCACAATATTAGGTATATTCTTTGATCAGTTAGATAAATTTGGACTAACCCTAATAGCAAAACTCACAGAAACGATTATTTCATAAATCTTAAAAACACTTTAATCCTCATAGGCACGAAAGGACCCCTGGGACAAGCAAATCAGGACACCTTTACACTCGCTATTATTTAAAGGTGCTAAACTACATTCCCTCTAGTAATGCGATATAACAAATATTTGGCTCACACTGGACTTCTACATCAACATCTTCTTAAGAAACTTAGATACAAAGACTGTTGGCGCAAGATACAAAATCAAATTATTCAGGGTTTTTATTAATATCAGTTTAGTATTGATGCTAGCCAGGTCTCGTCTGTATAGTTAGACCTGTGTATATTTTTTCATAGGTTCTAGATAAATTTTGGGGAATGAGCTATTAGTTGCTCAAGACTAGACTTCCTCAATTACCAGAATCGTGTTACAATATTAATCTCCAAAAGGCCCTATGTTAAATATATGTGAAGAACTCATCTAATGCGAAAAGTGGCACACACAAATGGACTGTAATAATCAATGAAGGACAACAGATTTAAAACTTTTCATTCCGAACTATTAAGACACACATTTCAACGCAGCTAAATAGTGACTCGCATAAGATCATGGACTTATATCAATAAACTATTTGTATACTGGATCTCATGTTCCTACAATTCTATACTAAAGCACACTAATAGACTTTATACATTACTTAAGAAGAAGGCAATCAAGCAATTCTCGCTCTGTGATTACTCTCAGCACTCCGCAGAAAACTAGTTGCAACAACTTGTATAACGATTGCAGAGTAATGACGTAACGAAGAAAAAAAAACATAAAACAAGGACATCTGAATCTAAAAAAGTGGCAAATTTCCAATGGAAGAATTATTGAGTTATTCTTTATAATTTAATAAATTGCTTTAAAATATTTTTAATACACTTGTAACTTAGTTTGCTAAATACTTATTATAGTGATTCAATACTCTTAAAATATTTATGGTTAAATTCATAACTTTATTAATTTTTATTGTACCTATTAAACTTCTCACTCATCATGTTTTTTATTTTTCATTTAGCGTTCTTATTGTTTAATTCTTTTTATTTAAATCATACTCTTAGAAATAATTAAACATATTATAATTCCATTCGTATTAACACCAACATTAATATAAAATGCACGTGTTTGATAACTTGCTACGGGACATGCTGAATCAAAATAAAAGGCTTCTTGATAGCGGAGGATTACTATAAGATAGGTATGAACAATAAAAAACACATAGAAATATTAATAATAAGAACAAAACTTTTATGATAGTTATTATATATATACTTTAATTATATAATTTTATCTATTTATAATTAATTATAATATACCACAAATTACAGTTATGAATGGACGCATCATTTTAGTTCATCTCCTTGTTTTAGAGGATTGATGGACATGTGAAGTAAAATTTCGAAAAATATCGATCATGGAACCATGAGGATTTCCTTCAGGAGGATACTAACTCGGCTAAATGCACGATCACAACTAGACAGTAGTCAATGAACTAATGTCTCCTCGTGAACAGAGAGAGGCGAGACTGCTTGTCAGACATTTTGATTTGTAAGACGAGGCTAATGTTATTACGCCAGTCAACGCGGTACTACTCCATCCTAATCCTTCCTATGTAACCTCAAGCAAACCTCATCCGATTCATGAAATCAATCAGCTTGAACTTATGATCAATCACATTCAAACTATTGGCCCTCTCCACATTTTTGCCATTCAACAACTCCTTTGTATTTTTAAATAAAAGACTTTAATGCCAGGAAAGGCTACAGAATTGCAGGCTTGATCATGTTGTAGGGCTATATTCTTCGACTTACGTAGAGTTTAAAATACACTCACAATTACTATTATTTATTCTACCAGTTCGATAACTTTATGTGAAGGCAAGGCATATTCAAAGTTTCATTAAATTTTATTCTGAGGAAATTAGAACGATAAATCTGATGAGAGGATGTGTTGATTACCTCGAGAGGTTGTAAAGTGGCCGTTTCCTCGTTCCGAACGAAATCCTCTTCTTTTTTTGTGGAGCTCAGCCCAACTCATCTCATATCTCAGTACGCTACTGACGTATCTAAATCACACTTTATGAACGAGCCAGTTATTACATAAATTGAACAACCAAATGCATTTGTAACAACTAGGGCATTGTACTGTTAGTTAGTTTTACACCGCCTTCCCGTTTGGTTCGAAGATTTGACTCATGAGGAAGAGGTGGGGAGGGGTGGTAAATGATAGAGAATTATTTTTCAGTGAAAGAAGATAGTACAGGTAAAGTTTGAGTAGAGAGAAGAGATTTTAAGAAAATAAGTATAGGGCAAAGTATTAGGATCAAACTTCCCAATGAAAAAAATAACATTATGTGCTATTGTTATTTTATTTCTAATAAAGAGTAAAAACAAAGCTTTTAAATTGGAATTGACTTTATGTGAGGGTATTTAATTCCATTGGAGTCCAGTCTAGCACGATGTCGGGACTAACCATAGAATAGGGATATAGATGCAATCGGTTCAGATGGAAGAATAAGTATGATTAATATATGATATTAGATGATCAGAAAATATCAAACTGTGGACAGTCATTATTTAGGTTTATCTATGGCCCGTTTACATAAAGTGAAAATGAAAAACTGTAGGGATTTTCCTATGACAAAGTTAACAGAGTACAACACATGCGCACATAATTTTTGCGGAGACGGATAAAATAGAGTGATGATGTGTATTATATCTGTCAACCCATGTGAATTATTTGTGGTTAAGTTCGAAATTCCTTTAACTTTTCAGGGAGGAGCGGTATTTTAATATAGTGTTTGGAAACATTTTAGTATGGTAGACAACATCGGGGTGTTGTGGGATAATCGCATTGAAGATGTTATGTTCGACGACAGCCATCCTTTACCGAATGAGTTTGTTGGTAAGTGAACGTAGTTTCTTTCGTTTACACCTCTCATTTTGAATATGTGTTTAGTCATGTTATTGAGATAGAATAAAGTTTAACTCAGTTGTTCACCGACACGTTGATTCTATCACGGGATACGTGGCACTCTAATGTGCTCATTTTCACAGAAGCTTATTAATAAGTTTTTAACAGATGGTGTATCTATCCGAAAGTTGAGTCGTCTTTGTAGTTTCATTGGTCGTTATCTAAATTGTTATCGTTTTTCTTTGTCGGTCTGTGGCCATTAATAACGCCGGAGATAATAAATAATTTACAACGTGCCGTGTAACTATTCACAATAAGACAAGACGCAATTTTTTTTGGTTAATACTAGTAATTGCGCATGTAGAGGGCATCTTTAGTTTTTTTAGTAAGTACACAAGAATGTGTATTATAACTTCGCAACGCCATAAAGCATATGTACATCATTAATTTTAAACTGCTTAGACTTATATATTCATAATACACCAATTGTGGATTGTGAGTTACGATATTTGGTGGTTTTATTCGATAGTGAAAAATCAACACTCGCAATACAGAATAGAAGAGAAGAGCATAGTTGTAATGGTATCTTTATACATATAAGAAAAATAGTAAGACTACAAAATAAATTGGTGTTTTCTTAGAAGTAAGATAACTTTTTTACAGCTTTAATTATTAAGTCATAAGATGAGAAATATGTAGTAAACAGTCTATATGTAGATCTACTGATGTGAAAAGATCCTATATATTAGCTGAGTTCATTTAGGAAATGGAGAGCTCAGTGGCTTAGGAGAGGCGCAGTAGACAAAAGAAGGCTATATTGCGCACATGACTGCACCCGCTTACTAAGATCTGTATGTTGAACCGCGATTATCGTATTGAAGTAGGATACTGTAATCGGGCAAAGTCAGGAAAACAGCATTTAGCCTCAGTGGGTCTGTAGTGTAGCTGCAGTAGGACTTATATTTAATAATTACTCTTTGGTTTTGTAGGAAGAAATGTCGATCATAATATTCCGGCATGGCTCTTGCTTCTTAACTCAAGCTAATACGCACGATTGCAAACAGTATTATTTTTTGTTGTTGTTTAAAAATCTAAGAAAAATCTGTGTTTCGAATAGCATTTTGAATATTTATATTCGATAAAATACGACTATATCGGGGGGGGTGGGGGATATTCGTTCAAGATTTTTAATGAGTATTGTCGTTTGGGGAAATTATTGTTATTGTTTTTTCTCCAATACCTTGTAAGTACCTGTCAAGAGTCGCCTTTTAATTTAAAGATGACTCAGTGATAGTGAGAGACATATCTATTCATAGTGATGATAAGTTGAACTTGTTATATGTTTATTTAATTCTATTAATTTAGGTGGTTTAAATCAGTAGTTTGTTATTGGATATATTTTCTTGAAATAGTAATGTTTGGGTAAGAATATTATTCTTGTAGGTTTTAAAAAGGCTATTTTTTGTAAGTTTTTATGTATACACATAATCCTTGTGTAATTTATAAAAAAAAAATGATCTTTTTCATTTTTAATAAAATATATTCCTTTAAGTAGATTAACAAATTAAGATTATTTGTAGATTTTATTTAGAGAATTTTATCTTTTTAATGTTTTCTAAAACACAATATCCATAAGTTTTTATTGTATAATTAATTTATCGATGCCCAAGTTTCAAAATATAAATTTTATAATGTTATACACTAATGTCACAAAATCATTATTTATGTAGTGTGCAAAGTACTCATGGCAATTCCTTCTAAAGTTTCTATTTTATCATCTAATCATCTAATATAAATTACTGTTTTTTGTTGCATATTAACTCAATTTATTATTTCTATGTTATTTATTTCATGTTTGATTTTTTATAATGTGTTTAAATGCTAATTGATGTTATCATTTTCATGCACTATATTTTGTATATTTAATTAGGAACAGTAGAATCATATACTTAGACGGAGAAGGTTTAGATCTGGCAGGTACTCAGTACGATACTTTCAAAGGGCTGAGCAAGTGTACGGCATCGCTGAGCTAACATTTGTTACAGTTGGTGTAGTATCCTCGTCACTTAGTACCACACACTCAAACTCCTACCACTCACCCCACACCCTCATGCGGCGGACTGTCTTCATGTCTCACTGACAACTCATTAGCTATACTAAATACTTTACAGTGTTAGATATTAATTTACTATAAAAAACATTTGAAGACAAAAAAATAAATGAAAGAAATAGATAAAATGGAGTAACCACACTTAGTCGGGCCTCAGAAAATTATAATTTCTGAAAACTATCAAAATTTAATATCATATTTAATTTGTGAGGACATTTGTCTCGCTGGATTCCCTATTCATTCAAGTGGTGGTCTGCAGTGATGCGTGTCTTCATTTTGGTTTTTTAACATTTTTAGAGATATATCCTTGCGTAGAAATAAACTGCTCAAGCCTGAAGGTAATGAGAGTTTATATAAGATCTTTGCTTTTCTTTTTCAGCGAAAATTGGAAGGTTGGCTGTTGACGAGATCATCTTTGTATACGAAACTTAATTACACGTCCTTCTTCAGTTATCTAAAACCTTTATTCTTAATATATATGTGATTCACATTTAGTGGACTGTTCTAAAAATAAAAATTTTCACCCCTTGCTATCATCGATATTGGAGCCACCCTGATATATTGTGGTTCTCCCTTATAAACATTGGTTTTACATTACCAATTCGCTAATTTTTTTTTTTTTACGTTCGGCCCTGTTTTTTCACCGAAGTAAATATGATATAATTGTTAGAAAAAATTCTTCTCTATTTTCTATTCGGGATAAGTCGACACTGGGGTTTAAAACTAGAAACACTTAATGTAACTGAATCCAGACAGTCAAATGATTGATCTCTTCATCAGAAGAAACTATTTTTTTCAACCTCTTTATATACAGCTGATGGGTCCTACGAGTCACATCGCTCCATATGATTGTGGCCATCTTTTACTAAAAAGTCTATGATGATCTGTTTTTTTTAAATTTGCTTTTGCGGTGATTAGTTTGATGGACATAAATTGTTTGTTTTTTTTTTTTTTATTTTCTACTCATCACTGTTTTTTGTTTTTGCCCCCCCCCCACAGTGTATACTAGAGTGAAGGTGGACTTCTTGCTACTTCTCATCATCTTATGGTTAATTAAAGAAAAGTGGTAAAGACTAAGAGGACAGGATTATACAAACTCAATTCTCTTTGTACAAATTTGTATTGAATGTGATATTAGACAAATTTGAGGCCAGCGATACTTTTTATTGGTTTCTTTCGTTTTCTGCGCAACATAGTGCACTAATACTTATGATGAAAGGACAAATAATATGGGATTTTCAACGACGTCCTGGTATACGATCAGGTTATTATTGTTTTTTTGGGGAGCCTCAACCACGAAGACCGAACTTGACAAATGTACCAGTTTGGAAAGCTATTTTTTTGGTTTTGAAATATTAACTGCCCCGAAACCTTTTGTTTCGCCAAAATCTTTGGAACCGGGGTTTCGACATCCCTTAAAACTTTTTTCTTTTTAACAATTACCTCATAAGAACAAACTACAAGACCTTTTTTCTTTGGGGACCCAGTTTTTCAATGCTTGAGTTTTCCTTATTTTAATTTGTTAAATTAAATGCCCCTTTTATATAGTTTAGCCCTCTTTTTTCTATTCCAAAATTTCCAATAATTTTTGAAAACAAAACCTCCATCTTAAAAGTTTTATTCTCTCCCCACATTTCCCTTCCTACAGGGTTTCAAAGGTAATAATTTTTTCGGGAAATTTTTTTCCCTTTTTTTTTCTTTTTAATAAGATTTCCCTGCATTTCTTAGTTTTTTTAACATTGGGCCCCGCGGATTCTAGAGCGGCCTTTTTTTCCTCGTTTTTACTGAGAGCTTTTTTCCCAGGCAAAGTCACATCTCATTATTGGGGGAGCTGTCGAGTTCCGGATACCCTTTGGGACGTAACGGGATCTCAGCTTCACTATCGTCATGTAAAAGGGGTTCCTGGGGACCCAAACTGACAAGTTTTGTGTTTATGGGCCAAGGTCTTTTTGTCACCCTAAATTTTCTTTTAAAATTGCTTTTTAGTTTAATTTAAAAAATCAACTAAAATGATAGAAAAAACAGTGAAAGATTTCCTTCCAAATTATTTTGGTAAGTGAACTTGAAGGCTCGGCGCTGTTTTCGTTTTTTTCCGAAAATTGGGGGGTTTTTCCCACTCGAAAAAGGATTATTTCATGACTGTTCTTACGTATGTATAAAATCTAAGTTTAAAAAACTATTTAAACAAAAAATTAATATAAAAAAAAGTAATAAAAATTTATAGAAGAAAATAATAAAAAAATATAAATATAAAAATAGGTATTTTACCCTGATTTTTTATTTATTCTGCGGAGTTTCCAAATATTTTTTTCCTTTCCCTTTTTTTCCCAGGAAAACTCTTTTTTTAAATTTTTTTGAAAGTAAAAACAAAACGGAGCGTCTGAAAATTTCCAAGTTTTTGTAGAGAACGCGGTTTTTTTTTCTTTTTTTGTACACCAATAAAAAATTTTTTCTTTGAAAAAAGGAAATCTAGCGACCAAAAGGAAAAAGTGATTAAAATTTTAAAATTTAAAACAAAACCCCAATAATTAAATCCCTTATTCATTTAAATTTGGGTTCTGGAGAAATGGGAAAAGTATATTGGTCCAATGAGAACACCGAAAAAAATTCAAGAAAATGTTCTGGATTTTTTGGATGGTTTTATTTTTCAATTAAAAATTATGTTTTATTTTTTGGGGAGTCTTCACATCCAGTGTAGTAAATTGAAAAACCCAAATTTAATGTTTTTTTTTGAAATTTTCTTTTATTTTAAACATGTTTTCGGGATTTTTTTAAATGATGGTTTCTCCCAAAATAAAACCCAAAATTTAACTGAAAATATTAATTTGTTTATAAATAGTTTAAACTTTTAGGGATTCCCTTTTTAAAGCAAAACAATCGATGGGGAATATTGGAACATCTTTATTTATACAATTGTTTCACCGATGGATTTAAAATTGTACAGATTTAGATTATGTTAGAATTAAACTTTTTATTTTTAAAATTTTTAAAAGATTTTAAAATGGACAAAAAAAACAAAATTTGGGAATAACTCCCTTTTTAAAAACAAATTTTCCGACTTTGGACCCCCTTAAGCCCCTCAAGAAGATGTTGCCGTTGTCTTTTTTTAGACACATTTTTTTCATTTTTGGCTAAAATTCGTTTTTAAAAACCTCTTATTCACTGGGGTGACAGATATTTCCCTGTAGGCATAGCAAGGCCCTTCCTTGTCTGAATTATCACTTCCTTTTTAATGGTCCCTCACGGCACAAATTCTACACGTCCAGCAGCTGCTACAGAAAGAAACATTTGGTTAGTAAATGTAACCTTTTCTTTTCTCTAAGTATATAATTGTAGCTCGTTTCATGTCAGAGGGGAAAAAATTAGGGGGGATTGCTATTCAAATTTTCACCAAAATGACTAATTAGAATACAAAAAATAAATTTTAGAGCCCTTCTAACATTTTCTATAGCCTTTATGTAACTCTTAATTTCATATTTAAGGCCATTGGGAGGACTCGCATTTTCTACGATTCAATTTGGGGCCAAAAGGTGTTTTGGCTGTACTAATGGCTTCCAGCTTCCTTCAGGGCTTCTCTTGGACCTAAACAGTTCTGATCCATTGAGCTGGTAGTAATAAATACATTTTGAAAAAATTAACCAAAAATTCTAAAAAAGTTACTTGTGTATAAATAATAATAAAATAAAAAAGTTAACATTTACAATATTTAAAAATAAACAAGGAATATATGATTTCAATTTTTTATATAGCTATATCTATTCTATAAATATTTACCATGAAGTAGATGGATCATCATGCAAATAGTACTCAGGTTTCTGTTATTGACAGGCAAACTCCATCAACAAGGATAGATCCCGAAGCAGCTACCTGAAGGGAAAGAGAATGTATATAATGCTATATTAGATATAAAGACAAATCCCTAATGAAGTAAATGAAGAAGCACTTTACATACAATCATACAAAGCAATTATACAAAAAAACCAAAGCAAAGGAATATATATCATTAGCATATCAAAGAAAGGACAGGGACTTTGTATTAAAGGCCCCAAACTATGTTCACTGCAGGGCATGAGATAATTTTATAAATTAAACTATATATTACTAGATTGATATAAGCTTTATATAGCCAAATAATATAATATTATCTTACTTTTCAATCAAACAAATATTAGGATAATTAAATTGTTAAAAATATTCCGCCAAGCATAGGAGATTACATAATATATAGGATATCTCTCAACAGGAATTTTTAAAAGATTCAATCTGAATTAATAATATGTATAGAAAAAAACTTTACTTATAGTGATTACAAACACTTGTCAAAAAGTGGTCTTTTAAGATTTCAATAATCTTTTATAAACCAATACAATTTGCAATATAAACGCGTGGGCGTATGCAGTATAAAAGGAATATAACAATAGTCAAAGGAATGGATTAGGGCCTGCATTAGCATATACAATGGCCTTAACTATTAATCACTCTGCTTAACCATTTGGACAGCGAGAAAAATAATTGCATCAACGATTTAAAAGCACTAATATACAGAACAACCACTCACCCTCCAGATTTTGGGACAAACTCATTTTTAAGTATTATGGTATCTGAGCAGTGTATAAAGACCATAGAATATAGAATAATAATAATAATAATAATAATTATACTGTTTTCCTTGCGTTGCAAGATTTCTTTCAGCCTCTTTCTACTTGGTGTGGTGAAAGGCTGTTTTCATTTCTTAATTGGTTCCTTCCTTTTTATTATTCTTTCGTTCCTAGAAAAAATATTTTAGAAAGCTAGGAATAATATCGTAGGAAACCATTTTTAAAAGATAGAAATTGAGAATTTGAAGAGGCATAAGTGTAAATGAAAAGTATATATATATATTATATATATATATATATATATATATTTATATATTTATATATATACAAAAAAAAATAAATAGATATAATGATTTAAAAAAATTTTTTTCATACCTCATTATTCTTTTTCTTCAAATGGTCAGGAAAGGAATTGAAAAACTGATGGGATCCTCTCCTTTTTTTAGTTTAGAGTATAAAAGTGGGGATCTATCGAAGTCCTCTTCGCTGAAATGCTTTGATGAACTTCGATCTGTATTTGGGGACGGTTGCCACTTTGTCTCTTCTTATTACATTTAACCCATCGTTTTTTTATGGTCTTTAATCAGTTGGGATAAGTTGGAAGATAAAATAATTGTTAACAAAAAAAAAATAGATTAAATCTACGTTTATACTTGTTACATTTTTTGCTACATTACTTTGTTGTAAATAATCTAATTGCATACCTTACTGATGAAATGTAATTGGAGGATTAACATCCTTGTTAATCTCTTTAGTACTGCAACAGATTTATTTAAGACCAAGCAGCAAGGGCATCTTAATTAGTGGATTTGATCAACAGCACTCAATAATAATTTCTTGTAAAATATGTATATAAGTGAAAAAACAACAGCCAAGAACACGCGGGTTACAACTGGAACCCGAATTCTGGATGGAGTGGATGGAGTGGGGGAAGTCGCGGGCGCCCGACTCACCCCCACCACTACTCTGCCGCTTCTAGTCTCCGATTTTTAAATGTAACCCAACATATATAAATTTTAAGGAACTATTATGTATTTATTTTTAATGGAATCTAATTTGTACATGGTTTATTTGAAAAATATAATAATTATTTTCAACTAAAGTAATTTGTTATCATTTTCAGACTTTATACCATTTTAACAATTTTTTATTCGCCAAATTAATCAGAAAACGGCTTATATTTGATCGTATTTCGGCTTTTTGTCCGCCCATCAGCCCAAATCTGTAAGACCCAGTGACACGTAGAGGTTGCTGGGCATTCTATTGGCTATCTAGCAGAATGGCACGCCGCCCTACCTTATCTTTATCTTATACGTACCTTGGTATCATCATATTCTATGATAAAGACCGACAAGCTACGAGAAGTAAGGCGGCAACTCGACTATGCTCAGAGAGGATTGAGTTTTGTGCTAACCGAGGTAGGAATAAGACAAAGTAGGGCCATTTGGCCAATAGCCAATCAGAATGAAGCAAGGTCTGCTACGTCACTCGGAGTGGAGCAACTTAAGTGTAATCAATAGAAATAAGCCGTTTTCTAATAAATTTATTAAAATGATATAAGATTCTAAATGATAACAAATTACTTTAGTTGAAATATTTTCCTTGAAATAAACCACTCACAAATTAGATTACATTAAAGACAAATACATAAAGGTCCCTTAAAATTGTGATAACTTCGTTTACATTTAAAAATCATATCTTTTTCTACGTAATTAAAGCAATACACAGAAAAACTTTACTATAATAAGATGAAATGTTCATGAGATGAAAATAGGAATGACTACTATTATCTAACAAAATAAAATTAATAACATAGAAACTAATCCAGCAATAATAAAATATATCCAGTTACTAGAATATAAGTTCTTAAATTATTTTAAACATCAACTCGTCCATTCAGGTTCGAATTAATGAAAAGAAACTTTACTAATGTTCTTTTTCTTCATCTAAATATCAATTTTACTATTTCAATTTCTTTATTATTAATTATAGTTACATAATTGTTAATTTCGTTTACTTCTTTATAATACTCACATTTTTTTTTAATATGAAAGTTGTAATTTGATTTGCAGTCTTGATTTAATCTACCTGTTAAAATAAATTTCATATTTTTTCTTTGTATGTAGTTAAATAGACCTTTTAAATATCTTAATATTTAATACAATTCCTTTCTGAAAAGGAACCAAATTTTTGGATTTCCCAACACTGTTTAATTAATTCACTGTCAAATTTATTTATTATACTTAACTGCATTTCTGGAAACATACCAAACCCACGAGAAAGTGCATTTTTAGCAGACTTCCCTTAAGAGAAATCAGCTATTGAGGTCGTACTCGATTTTCGAAAAATTTCTTCAAATATCCATCGATCCTACCCAGGAGATGACGGAAATGAGGCCCTTTTAAAATTATATATATATACATATATGTGTTGTCTGTTAACGTTTTTGCGGTTGCAATTTTACGGCCGTTACCAAACTCGATATTTAAACGTTTTATGTAAAAAGACAGAGCAAGTTCGTCGAAGTCGTTAATGACTGAAATCGAACTAGTTGGAGGGGGGGGGGGATTTTCGAAATATCTCCGTTACCATACGTCGGATCGAAAAATGATATAGATCAATCTTATTCTAGTTGCAAATTAAATGTACTATAAAAATTGTTAAATTCATTTATACTCTATCTTGAATATTTACCGAGATATTTGCATTTTGATTAAGTGTGTGCGGGTAACGGAATTTCGGTTCTAGTCCCAAGTTTTTGCCAAAAGCTAGTTCGGCCGTTCTCGTAACTGTTCGGCTCTCGTGAAATTTCTCTATTGTAAAACTTCACGTGGGAAATCTACTTAGTTTACGCAGCCCCTACGCGACGGACTTTATTATTTGAATCTATAGGAACTCTTGAATTTAATACATCAAAATTGTCATTCACTATACTCGTACTGATGAATTCAGCTGCTTCCTCATTTTAGCAGATTTACCTTAAGAGAAATCAGCTATTGAGGTCGTACTCATGACGCGAGTTTCGAAAAATTTCTTCAAATGTCTATCGATCCTACCCCGGAGATGACGAAAATGAGGTCCGTTCAAAATTTTATATACGTATATATATATATATATATATATATATATATATATATATATATAAAATTGTAACCTCTGTCTGTACATTGATTTCACGATAACTTTTCGTTTCACATGTCATAGACATCATAACTGCATTTTGTTTCTTTGGTGTCTGTTTGTTTATTTGTTTGTTTGTTACCTTTTCACGCATAAACGGCTGAACCGAATTTTATGAAACTTGGTATGTATATTACTACTAATATACTACTAATATTATTTGGGACAAAAGACCCAACCGAAATAAATAAAACTCGGTATGAGTATTAGCACTAACGCTTTCATTATAAGAAGCCATACCAACATTTCTAGGGACGGGCAGGAGTGGGGGTTTTAAGGGAAGCCAGAAATTAAAAATAGCGATATTTCGTTTCCTATTGGTTTATCGGCAAATATGAACATAACAAAAGTTGCTTATTTTGCTATTTAGAGTAACTTTTGTTATATACACTTTTTTCGTATACCGAATTATAAACGAGATATACGCTAAACATTATAGCGGAAGTGAAAAATTTTATTTGGCACAAAAGACTCAACCGAACTAATATGGAGGACAGTGAAGTCTTACATCAAAAATTAATTTTATTATTAACAAATCCACAGAAATGACGGGTATTACCCCTAAACACTGGGACGGGTAAATGTCAAAATATTGTGCAAACTAAAGCCTTGGCAAAAAAATACCATCAACATTCAGCCTCAAATGAATTCCCGAACGAAGCCGGGTATCTGAGCTAGTATATATATATATATATATATATATATATATATATATATATATATCTCTATATATATCTATATATATATATATATTTGTAACCTCTGTCTGTACATTGATTTTTTTCGCGAAATTTCACGATAACTTTTCGTTTCACATGTCATAGACACCATAACTGTATTTTGTTTCTTTGGTGTCTGTTTGTTTGTTTGTTTATTTGTTGAAACTTTTGTTATGTTCACTTTTGTTGTATAACAAATTATAAACGAGATATACACTAAAAGCTAAAGCGGGAGTCAACTATTTTATTGGGCACTAACGGTTGAACTGATTCCTACAAAACTCAGAATATATAAATTAGCATTAATTCTTACATGGTTATAAGCTATATTAAAATGTTTATGTTATAACGGGAGTGGGGGTTATAAGGGAGTCCTGAAATAAAAATACGTGATATTTCATTTTCTATTCCAAACCAACCACGGGTACTAACCCTAAACACTGAAACGGGGAAATTTCAAAATATTTTGCCAAGTAAAGTCTTGCCGAAAGAATACCATCATCATTCCGGTTCAAATGAATTCCCGGGCGAAGCCGGGTACCTTAGCTAGTATATATATAAAATTGTAACCTCTGTCTGTACATTGATTTTTTTCGCGAAATTTCACGATAACTATTTGTTTCACATGTCATAGACACCATAACTGCATTTTGTTTCTTTGGTGTCTGTTTGTTTGTTACCTTTTCACGCATAAACGGCTGAACCGAATTTTATGAAACTTGGTATGTATATTACTACTAGCCCAACTTAGACTTTAGGCTATATTAATATTCTCTAAGACAAACAGGAGTGGGGGTTATAAGGGAGGAATGAAATTAAAAATAGCGATATTTCGTTTCCTATTGCTTTTTCAGCAAATATGCACATAACAAAAGTTGTTTATTTTGTTATTTAGAGTAATTTTTGTAATATGCTGTTTTGCCGTATACGGAAGTATAAATGAGTTATACGCTAAAAACTATAGCGGGAGTCCACAATTTTATTTGGCACAAAAGACTCAACCGACCTAAACCAAACTCGGTATGTGAATTAGTACTAACGCCTTCATTATAGTAAGCAATACTAAGATTTCTAGGGACGGGCAGGAGTGGGGGTTATAAGGAAGGCCTGAAATTAATAATAGTGATATTTCGTTTCCTATTGCATTTTCGGCAAATATGCACATAACAAAAGTTGTTTATTTTGTTATTAAGAGAAACTTTTTTTTTTATAAAGGCGTTATACGCTAAAAATTATAGCGGGAGACAACAATTTTATTCGGCACCAAAGACTCAACCGAACTAAATAAAACACTCAGTATGTGTATTAGCACTACCGCCTTCCGTATAATAAGCCATACTAACATTTCTAGGGACGGGCAGGAGTGGGGGTTATAAGGGAGGCCTGAAATTAATAATAATGATTTCCTATTGGGTTTTCTGCAAATATGCACATGACAAAAGTTGTTTATTTTGTTATTTAGAGAAATTTGCTCAACACTTCTTTTCAATATGAACTGTCAATATTTTCTCCTTAATAATTCAAATCTATGCATAATCCTCAGGAGAAGGGAAATATGACAATATGGAGGGCAGTGAAGTCTTACATAAAAAAATAATTTTATTATTAACAAATACACAGAAACGGCGGGACCCTAAATACTGGGACGGGTAAATGTCAAAATATTGTCCAAAGTAAAGCCTTGCCAAAGAAAATACCATCACCATGAAATAAATAAAACACGGTATATGTATTAGCACTAACGCTTTAATTAGAACAAGCCATACCAACATTTCTAGGGACGGGCAGGAGAGGGGGTTATGAGGGAAGCCAGTAATTAAAAATAGCGATATTTCGTTTCCTATTAGGTTTTCGGCAAATATGAACAGAACAAAAGTTGTTTATTTTGTAATTTAAAGTAACTTTTGTTATATACACTTTTTTCTTATAACGAATTATAAACGAGATATACGCTAAAACCTATAGCAGAAGTGAATAATTTTATTTGGGACAAAAGACCCAACCGAAATAAATAAAACTCGGTATGTGTATTAGTACTAACGCTTTCATTATAACAAGCTATACCAACATTTCTAGGGACGGGCAGGAATGGGGGTTGTAAGAGAGGCCTGAATTTAAAAATAGTGGTATTTCGTTTTCGATTCGTTTTTCGGCAAATATGAACATAACAGAAGTTGTTTATTTTGTTATTTAGAGTAACTTTTGCTATATACACCTTTTTCTTATACCGAATTATAATCGAGATATACACTATAAACTAAAGCGGGAGTCAACTATTTCATTAGGCACTAACGATTAAACCGAACTTAAAAACTCGGTATGTCAATTAGCATTAATTCTTCCATGATTATAAGCTATATTAAAATTTTTAGGTTAGAACGGGAGTGGGGGTTATAAGGGAGGCCTGAAATAAAAATTCGTGATATTTAATTGTCTATTTGTTTTTTGACAAACAAGCAATTAACGAAAGTTGTTTACATTGTTATTTAGATTAACTTTTGTTTTATACATTTCTCCAGGAACAATGTGTGGAGCAAGTAATTTGCGTAGAAATATTGATATGCTCAATAATTTATTCTAATTTGAACTATGAGGTACCTCACTTGGAAAAATTAATTCAAATCTATGTTAATATTTTGTCCTTAGTAACTGAAATTTGTGCATTATGCACAGGAGACGGGAAATATGGCAATATAACAAAATATGAAATATGACAATTTGGAGGACAGTCAAGACTTACATAAAAAATTAATTTTATTATTAACAAATGCCAACAACGGATATTAACCCTAAAAACTGGGACGGGTAAATGTCAAAATATTGTGCAAAGTAAAGTTTTGCCAAAAAAATACCATAACCACTCAGCCTCAAATAAATTCCCGGGCGAAGCCGGGTATCTGAGCTAGTATATATATATATATATATATTCAAAATTATATATACGTATATATATTTGTCTGTTAACGCTCTAGCGGTCGCAATTTTTGTTTGATCGTTACCAAACTCGGAATTCCATCGTTTTATGTAAAAAGGAAGATCAAGCTCGTTAATGGCTGAAATGGGAGGGGGGGGGGTTAAAGGGGGGATTTTCGGAAAATTCGAAATATCTCCGTTATTATGCATCGGATCGAAAAATCGTATAGAATCAATCTTATTGCAAATTAAATTTCCTTTAAATATTGTTCTATACATTTATTCTGAATCTTGAATATTAACCGAGATATTTGCATTTGTATTCTGCATTGGTCGGCTGGAGTGAGCTGTTTGGTACTTTCCGAAGAGAGCTCTGGCGGCCGTTTTCGTAACTATTCGTCCCTCGTGTATAAGTTTAGGGATCCCTTACTACTTACTACACTTGTTATTGGGCAGATTTCTCTATTGTAAAACTTCACGTGGGAAATCTGCTTAGTTTACGCAGCCCCTGCGTGACGGACTTTTTTTAGTAAATAGTCTATAGCCTTTGCTGTATGATTTCAAAAATAGTTGGGCTGCCATTCTCACATTATGTCACACCCCCTTACTTCAAGGTATATGATAAGCGAGAACACATTTTAATTTGTCCACAATCTCAGTCCAACAACTGCTTAAAAATCTGTTTATCAATTTTGTCCCCGGTAGATAAAGTAACTCCATGTCATGTTGGCTACTTGGTAAGGCACACACACGTCTGGTGGGAAGACAAATATATTTATAACATATATACATAAGAACTGACTTATCAATTACCCTATATCCATGTTATTATTATTATTATATATATATATATATATATATATATATATATATATATATGTGTACTTATACTACTACACATACATATACCTATACTACACCTTATAACGTAAACTAAGACTTAACACTAATAAAACTGTTAACTCTCTCTCAATGCTAACGACACAATCCGCCCAGATTTCCAGTAGCGCATTCGTCAGCAGTCTCTTTTTTGCCTTGTCCCCCGCTTCTTGCTTTAGTTACATAACGCTGTTCTATATCTAACACAATGCTACACCACACTATTCCCCCACAAACAAAAGTTGCCAATACAACTTTTATACAGCTTCCTCCCCCTGTTTGGCCCATTGAATACGCCTGGCTGCTGGAGCTGGAGATGTCCCGTAGTCCGATGGCAGGGAAGGCCTCTGCAATGACATGTCTCGCCGTAACCTGCAGTAGAGTATTACTGCGGTGGTTACTACCCAAGCAACACCTCTGCCTGCAGTCGTAGCAATGTAGGTCTCCTCTGCTCCTAACGTGCTCCGCAGCTCGTCTAGCTCCATGACAGAGGGGTGGGAGGCATATCGTTTACTTTCATCCCCAGTACACCGCGATTCTCTAGCTCTAATTATCCGCGGTTGTATGGTCGGTTGTGGTGTTGATTTAGGGAACAATCGGTGTATCTCCGGTGGAGCGCCTTTAATCGGTTGGCGGGAAATACTCTGTTGTCTGCCCTTGACGCGGTTGTTAATTTCGTACTCGACCGGCCCAAGGCCACCGCGAAAACGGCCCTTGCACGGACGGGTTGGTTCAATTTTAGCAGTCGTAGCCCTTTGGGGAACAACGGGTTGGTGTAGTAGAATTGCTGTCCTAATTAAAGGGAGAGGTCGTTGTTTCCGTGTCGTAGGACGTTGGTTTTTCGGAAGACTTTAGAACCACCGACCGCGCTTTCATTCACGATAGTGCCGCCATTCTATTCTCAAGTAAGCGGTCAAACAATTGTCCTCGAGAACTGCGCCTATTGCTTGGTGTTCGCAGGTCGAATGGTGCCCGGACGTATCTCGCCGTAAATCGACGCGCGATTCGGGCTGACTGGCGTCGAGGAATGAGGCTTATTGTTATAGGCCAGGACTACGTATGGGACACAACGTCCCAGTCGCGGTCCGTCTTTGCGCACAATATGGGAGAATTGATTCGGTGATGGTCCTCCATGGATTGCGCTCAACATTCCGTGACACTGGGGATGTGTAAAGCCGTTGTCTGCAAACATAGTTATTTTAAGCAATCTACATGCCTTCCATTCAAGGCAGTGTAGACGTAAAATTGTGTCCCTTGGTCGGTTAGAGGTAGGAAGGAGCGCATGTGTCGCGATAACGGATCATCGTTATCGAACTGCCTACTAGAATAACGCTTCGTCCGCTGTTGATTGCATTATTTGAATTGCTTCGGCGTTTCTCCAAAAATTGGCCAATGAACGTGAGATAGGTTGCGCTTCCTCGTACACGAGAGTAGTCTGGGTAGAGGACCTTACGAAGTCAAGGGGAGACAACCTCATAACTGGGTAACCGAAGGTTCCCATTACGGGTCGCGAGGGTGCTCTATTGCCCTGCCGGGCAGTTTTCCTACCAGCGCAGGACATGCACCCTTCCACATATTCCTTTTACGTCCTTATCCAGAGTCGGCCAGTATATTGGCGTTGTCTATTTAACCGTTTTTGTTTCCTGGAAATTCCGGGTGCCTATCCCTAGTGGGGTATTATGTGCCGACAAAGGATCATGTTCCACCATGGCTCTCTGGAACGAATAGCTATTCGGGGTTCTGCCTGTCTGGTTCGGAGGAATAGGAGACCGTCCTCGTCGCTTAGGAATACTCGTCCCAAAGCTATTCACAGTCTCCCTGCACCCCTTGTCTAACTGCTGTGCTTGAATAATCCTGCTACGATCCCAGGATTGTCCTACCCGGTTCTCAGGTGTTCCCAAGGGGTTGACCGCTGCGGCCAGGGGAGTTTACCTGGCCGGTAGACAGGTTCGTACTGGAACTCCTCCAGTTTGATTCTCCAGCGGTTTATTCTAGAGGTTGGATCCTTCAGACGAGAGCCCATTGATAAGCCGGCGTGGTCCGTGATTAATTTAATTCACGCCGTAGGATAGCAACCTAAATTTGAGGACTACGGCTAGGCAGCTCCGCTCTGCCGTGCTGTAAGGCTTGTTCCGTCTCTGTAACTATCCTGCTAGGCATAGGAGATGGGTTTCCAACTTTCATGGTGGATCTGGGGAACTGTACAGCTCCGAGCACCGTCGCCGCGGCGACGGTTGCAAGAATGAAAGAAGCCGGAAAACGTCAGGAGACGCAGCGCTTCGCTCAACAAAGGTAGCCTTCACCGCTGGACGCGTCCCGTTGCTGTTCCGTCTCCGTGAAAATTTATATCATATCTCGTGAGGTCGGGACAACGGCTTCGCTATGTCCGAGATCTGCGGGATAAAATCTGCGATAGTACGCCAGTAAACCCAAAATGGCCTGCAACCCCCCTTTTGCCTTTGGGTTTGGATAGTTTTTTCCGGTTCCCATTTTTTTTGGGTCCCGGTTTTTGTTTACCCCCAGTAAAAACGTCCCCCCGGGATTTACGTTTTCCCCCCTGTAAAATATTTCTTTAAATTGACTTTTAGATTGAATGCCTTGAACCCCTTTGACTTTGCCCCCAAACTTTTGCGTGCTCCTTTAGGGGGTTTTTGCTGAAAAACTATTATGTTTTTCCAAGTACACAAAACCTCCCCCCTTTTTACCCCCTTGGGGCAAAACCCCACCCTTAAAGGGTGAAAAAGGGAGCCGGGGCACCGTTTGGGCCCCCAACCGCCCCTCATGGTTATTTCGTGTGTCCTTGGGAGTTTCTAAATGTGTTTTCGGGCCCGGGCCCTTTTTTGGCCCTGGGGGTTTGGGTGGTTCCCCCTGGCGAGGGTTCCCGGGTGGTGAAATACTGAGAACCATTAGGCCCCTTTAAGCGTTCTTTTTCAGGGGAAGCATTGGGCGGATTAAGCTCCCGGAAAGGGCAGTCAAAAAATTTTACTTCGGTCACCGCTAGCCGATTCTTTTGTACGGTATTTTGGGGGCGGGCCGGGGGGGAGTACGACCGGGGACCCGGGGCCCCCTTTTTGGAAGGAAAAATATTTGCCCGTTTTTTTTTCCTTTTGAGATGGACGGGGAGGTTTTTGGTTCCCCTTTCTTAGGCGCGCATTCCCCCCCTTCAATTTATGTAAAGGGGGAGCCTACCTCCCCCTATTTCCCCCCTTTGGGGGGGGGACAACGTTAAAAAATCAAAGCCCCGCCTTGGAATCCGGGGTTGCGGAGGGCTTAAATGTTTTTTAAATTTTTTCCAAGAAGATCTTCCCCTAAATTTTATTTCCCGGCTTTCCCTCACAAAAAACCCCCCCCCCCCCCCCTTTTTCGGGCCCGGTTTTTTAAGGGGGGCACTGGGCCCCATCCCCTGGCGCCCCCCTTTATTCTCGAGTTTCCCGGGGGGCCCTTTTACCAGTTCGGGGCCCCATTCGTCCCCGGACCCCCTTTCCCCAGGGGCCCCCTCGGGGTCTCCAGAAAAGTTTTTTTACCCGGGATTTTGGTTCCTTCAGTTTTAAAAAACCCTTTTTCCCCCAAGGTGGGCCCTTTTTTTTCCTTTTGGGCTATCGTTTTTCCCCGTAGTTTTCCCCCTCAAGGCATTGACGCTTAAAACTCAAAAAAGGCCATTTTTCTATTTCCCCAAAGGGTTTGGTGTTGATGCACTTTTCCCTATTCCATCCCTTTCTTTCCTTTTTTACCACCCCTTTTCTCTTGTTACTACTTTTGTTACCGCCCCCTACAGACCTTACTTCCTCGGGGGAAAAATTTAACCCCAGCCCCCAACCCTTTTCCAGAAATTTTTTTCGCCATTACCCGCATAAGGGGGTTTTTAAATTCCCCAAAAACGGAATAAATGGAGGTTTCCCCTTTCCCCCCATAGCTAAATTTTTACCCTGGGTCCCCCAAGATTGAGCGGGCTTTTTTGGTTACCCCATTTCCCCAAACCCCCGGGGTTTTCCCCCCCTTACTCCGGGGGGGGCTTTTAAAAAAATAAAAAATTGTGCCTGTAAACCCCCAAAAAAGGCTTTTTTGGTGTTCCCAGCAACCCCAAAGCCTAACCCTTGTTTAGAGGGAAAGTTGGTTAAGTGAGAAAAAAATAGATTTGTGGGGGGGCCCGACGGGGCTGTGGTCGGTCGCGTCGTTTGGGGAATCGAACTTTCCCCGAAAAGTGTAAAACCCTTTTTTGGAATTTGGCCCCTTTCCCTTGCTTTCATACACCCCACAGCCCCGTGGGCCAGGGGGCCGCAGGAAAAAGCAAATCCCAAAAGCATTCCCCGTTTAGTCCCCCTCTTGCCCCGGTGGGGGGCTAACCCCTTCCCGTTGATTTTGCTAAAATTCACTCCTGCCATATTTTTGGCGAAAAAAATTTTTTAAAAAAATCCCCACCCAACAATTGAAGCAGTCCCCCCGACGGGCACGGCACTTGGGGGTTTTGGGGAAAACCCCGAAAGAACCTGTCATTGTCCCCGTTCGTGAGAGTGGTCTTTCTATTCCCCCCCTCGCGCCCCGGGGGGGGGAAAAAATTAAAATTCTTACCCAAATCCGACCCTTTAACCCCGTTTACGTACGACTTGACCCCCTTTTTTTGGCATCGGTCCCGGGGGGGGTTTCCTTTGGGAATTTTTTATGCTTTGCCCCAGACCCGGGCTCGATCCGAAAAAACGCGAGCCGTTCACCCAGGCCCTTTTATTGACAGTTTAAGGGGCCCCACCTAATAATTTTCCCGGCCCCCGGGGAGCCCCCCAAAAGGCCCCTTAAAAACTTTCCTTTTGGCGGGAAGTGTTTTTATGTCGGGGGGGGTTTGGAAAAAGGTGGTTGGGGTACTCCCCAAGTTTTTATTCACTCCAAGGCGTATCATTTCAGTCCCGCACCGCCCTTAAAAGCTTTCCCCAAAATGTCAAAAAAACCCCCCAAAAGGGCTGGCCTCGATATCCCCCCCCCCCCCGGCCCTTTCTGCTGCTGTAAGGAATATTCATTTCTGTGGAATACCCCCACTGGCTCATTAAAGGGGTGATTGGGGGTCATTTTTCATTTGTAATGACTTTGGGATTTCCCAAGCTCACCCAAAAGAGCTAGTGTTCTTTTTCCCAAAAAATTTAAAAGGGTTTGTTGGGGGCCCCAACCCCCCCCCAATTTTCCCCCCATAGGGACATGATTCCTATTTTAAAAGGGTTGTACGTATTACCCCCCTTTCCCCCGAGGGCCCCCCACTACCCCCCCTCACTTAGTCTCAAAAAAACCCCAATTAATTACTAAGGGGTTTAATGGAAAAAAGGGGATAATTTAAAAAAACAAACAAAAAAAACGTTAAATTTTTTATAAACGCCTTCAAAGCCAAAAATGCCCGGCGCCTATAGTACAATCGAAGCTTTCCTCGCGCACTGTGTCCCCTCCGCAGAGCTGAGCCTCTTACCCCCCTTTACCCGGCCCAACAAACACGATGTGTTCGTCCCCACACCTGTCCCCAAATTCATTTTGGTTCTTGGTAAAAAGGGACAAACGTTTGGGGGGGGAAGGGCAAATTATTTACAACTTTTATACTGTAATGAGGGTTTTTTGTGGAGGGAGGGGATGATAGTTTCCCATTTTTTTTTAAATCCATTTTTTTTAAAATAGATTTAAAAATTTGTTAAAAAAAAAAAAATATAAAAACCATAAAAATAAAAAAAAGGGGGGGAGGCTATCAGATAAAGGGTATGAAAAAGGGGCTCTCACCCCGGATTATCCAGGGCCCCCAAAAAAGCTGGGGGTCCTCCCGTACAGCATACACGCACACCCAGTCCCCGCCCGCGGACACTGCCCCCCCGGCCCCACCTTTTGCCCGGTCAGCAGAAAACCCCTCTCTAGCACCACCCGCCCCCCCCAAGAAAAAAATATTAAAAAATTAATATTTACCCCCAAATTTCCCTTTTACAAATCTATTAAAAAGTTTTAACTAAAACATACCCTTTACTTTTTAAAATAAACCACTCCCCTTTCCCAAAACCCCCCCCAAATTAAAAAAAAGTCGTTCATTTTCCCGAACGGCACTTTGAACAACACTATTGAGGGTCCCGGTACTAAGAGTCCAAAAATTTTCCCGGCCCCCCTTGGGGGGTTTTTACCTTACGTGCCGCAACGTTCCCCCAAAAGGGGCACCCTCCTCACCCCTACCCCGCCGCATCTTGGGCCCCAAAAAACCCCCCAGAAGGTGCCCCCCCCAAAAGAAAGGGGAGCCCCCAAAACGATGGGAAATCCCCCGGAAAAAATGCCCCTCTTTTTTCCCCCCAGCGCAGTTCCCCTTTCCTTGACGTTTTCTCCGCCAAGGGCATCCAAAAATGGAATGCCCCCCTTGGGCAAAGGTTAAAAAAACAGCTGTTCCCCTTTCTTTGCCAGGCCTGCCCGGGGAAACCCCCCCTGTCGAGTTTCCCGGGTTTGGGGCCCTTTCGTGCATATGAAACCCCTCATGGGCGGTCCGAAGTTTTGGGCAAGTTTTAAGACCCCCTTTTCGTGGTTGTACCCCCACGATGGCCCCCCGCCCCGACTGTAGAGACTTTTGGGGCCCCTCGCCCCTGAAAAACCAAAAGGGCACCCCCCTCGGGGAAACCAGCCCCTTTTCCCCCAGGGTTCTCTTAATTCCCAATTCCCAATGGGGCCTTGAAAAAATTCCCCCCTTTGGCACAAAAATCGAAAGTGGCAAGTTGGGGGTTTTCGAAGAGAGGCAGAAAGGTTACTTTTTCATTTAAAGCTCATTGGGGGGGACCTGCTTTCCCCTTCCCCTTTTCCCTGGTGCACTCCTGTGTTCCCTGTGATAGGCCCCATCATCGCGCAACACCCCCCAAACGAACAAAATTAAAAAATTTATCTGTAACCCGGTACTGAAATACCTACTCTAGAGTCTCGACTTCGAAATTTTTAATTCATCAAGGCTACCCCTCCCGACCATCGGTGCTCTAGAGGGCGAGTTGGTACGGAGACCGTGGCGAAAACGTCCTGGCCAAGTGCGGGGGACCCTTCGGGGTCCTGTGTAAGTTCCCCCGACCTTTCCGATCTTCCTCCCCCCCTTGGGAAAAACCGCCCCCCCCCTAGGGGCCCAAAGAGGGGAAACCCTCTCCTGAATCGCTTTTCCCCCCTGGAACGGGGATTTTCCTATTTCCCCCCGTCCTCCTCGGGGATCTCTGCCCTTTCGGTCCGACCGCCCTTTGGTTTTGAACATGGGGGGGAGGGGGGGCAAAGGTGGGAAAACGGACTGTGATTTTGTACGCACGGGGATCGGGAATGGGGTGGCCTGAATCGGGCGGGGGCGCTGGTATTGGCAAACCAAAGGCTGTGTCTCCTGGGGGCCCGGTGCTTTTCTAACAGTTCAGGGGGAACTACCCCTTCCGACGGTTCGGGAGTGATCCCCCTTCCCGGGTTGAGTATTCCCTAACACGTCGTTTGCCCTTTGGGGGTTATCGTTTTCCCCCCCGGTCCACGGTTGCAGTCCCCGACACCCCTTCCACGGGGTCACGCGGCCCTGAGGCTGGCGCCTGTGCGCCCTGCGCCTTTCCTCCTCGCCAACCCTCCAAGTATTCGTCCTCCAGGTGAAAGGTGACCGGGGCCCCATCTAAAATATAGACGGCTTTCCGGTAGTATTTCCCCACTGGTGTAGGGCCATCAAAACCCCCTGGTTGACCTTGAGTCGACCCTCATCCTTTAGTGCTTTTTTTAAGCGATTTGCATGGACCAATCCGACCCCCGGTTTCTAAATAATACCCGTGGTTACTCGGACAGTCCTTCACAATTTATGAGGGCCCGTCCAAAGGGGAAGGAAATTTTGGGGAAATGACCCGGTTTTACTGCAGGCACAAAATAAACTCGATCCCCGCTTTGAATCACGCTCCTTTTAACCCTTTGTTACAATAGCGTGTTGTTCGCCCACGTCTTTTCAGCCTGGCTTTTTCCCCTTTTATACGCCTTGAAAGGCGGTGTCTGGGGGGTTGCAACTGGTCTTCCCGGCTTCCCCTTCTCTCAGGGGTGCGAGTCACAGAAAGACGGGGGAGTCAGCTCTTACCCAATTCAGGAAAAATTTGGGAGTACCTGTGGGGAGCGGTATTGATCGAATGCCATCAGGCATACGGGACCCATCTATCCAACCTCCGTTTCCGCATGTGTGAAATGATTTGTAATGTACGAGGGCCTCTCGATCATACCATTACACCGGGGGTAAGGAGTTGTTTGAACCTTTTTGTTCCAGTAGCTGAACACTTGCCTGAAGAAAATTGGACAAAAAATTGCGCCCCCTTTGGTCGGTCAGAAGTGAGGGCCCCCATGCCTGTGACTTTTTCACAACCGCGGGCTGATTCTTAGCTGTTAGGTCCAATGGGGATTTCCCCCGGTTCTCGTGAAATGATCTATAAAAGGAGAGTACTTGTTTCCCTGGCCCGTTTTGGGAAATGGTCCACCCCAAACCTCGAGACTTGCTCGAAAGGGCTCTGGCATATAAAGGGGGTTGGACAGGGGGCGCGGGAAGCCTGCGGCGTCTTTCCTTTTCGAAAGGCCCCACGCTTTTTACAAAAATTGCCAGTCCCTTTTCCAGCTCGGGCCAAAAATACGAGCGGTGGACTTTGGGGAGGTGCGTTCAATGCCCGGATGACCCGCCCAGGGGGGGTGCATGCAAAACCGTCAAAACGTCCTTCTCATTTCCACCGGAACGAGAGTCGCCAAAGAACCGGAAGAAAATCCCCGGGTTTTCCCAATACAAAACTCCCTCCCCGTCCCTTTACGACCGATCGACGATCGCGTTACCCTGGACGGCACACGAGTCCTTTTGTTTTAGCAGAATATCCTGTCCCGCTCCCCAAAAGCTCTTTTGTGGGCGACCCCCTTTTATCAAAGCATTGCATTGCTTTGATTCTTTCCGGCCTTGTTCTCTTCATGTAACTCGGTCAACCCCCAGAGCCCCCCTCGTCGAGAGCGATGGGTCATGCACTTTAAACATCCCCTTAAAGGGAGCATGATCGGTTATGAGCTTGAACCGCCTTCTAATAGTGCAGCGGTATTTTTTGTAGCCCACTACGCCAGAGCTCCCCTTTCCCTTGCCGTTGGGTTTGTCGGCTTTCTTTAAAATGTCGGCTTTCGTAGCTAATTGGTGCTCTTGGCCCTCTCTATCGAGCAAGACCGACAATCGCGATCCCCAGGGTCTGTTGAAAGGATAAAAAAGGATCTCTAAATTTAGGGTATACCCGGAATTTTTGAGCAAAGGAAAAGCTTTAGTCCTTCAAAAGACGTTTCTGCTCGGCCCCCACACAAAGGGGAACCCTTTTTCCCCCTCAAAGGGTGGGGTTTTGCAATTCAGCAAACCCTTAACAAAGCGTCGGGTTAGTAACTGGCCCAACCAGGAAACGACCTGACTTCCTGGGGGTTGTTGGGGCGGGAAACTTTTCACGCATAACTTTGAGGGGTCCCGGTTGACTCCTCTCGGGTAACAACATGCCCAAAAATAAGTTACCTCAGCTACCGCGAAATTACACTTCGCCCCGTTTTCCTTCAAGTTAGCGATCGCAGTCGACCAAGGACTCCCTTTTAACCTTTTTTGCGTGACCCTCCCCCCATCCTCGTATGGTCACTTGTCGTCGTGTGACGAAACAGCCGTCGCCCTTTAAATTTGCCTAGACCTGTCCAAATTCGTTGGACGTTGCCCGGGGTCCACACAAACCGAAAAGCCCTTTTCCTGATTCCCAGTGGCCTCCAGAGTGGTAAAAGCCGTCTTTCTCGGTCCTGGGGGCTATGGTATTTGGTGGAACCGTGGCCAGATGATGGTATAAAAAAATTGCTGTCCCCCAATTTTTTTCAAGGGTTTTTGAAAAAGTGGCAAGGGGTTCGGGTTGGGCGTGTTACCGCGTTTTAAACCCCCCAAAATCCCTCAAAAAACGGTACTTTATACTCCCTCCTGGGCGTTTTTTAACCAGCACAATTTTTGCCCACCAGGGACTTCCCAAGGGGTGATGACGCCCCTTTGGGGGCATGCCTTCCAATTTTTTTCAAAACAGCCCCCTCATGGAAAGGGACCCTGTACGGCCCTTTCGCAAGGAGGGGTCTCCCGTTTTTATGTGATGGAACAAGGCAAGCTAACCCTTCCTCCCCGGGTTCCCCAAATACGTCCCCAGAAATCCATCAGCATTGTTTTAATCAGGTGCTTTTCCTTTCTGGGGATGCGCTTACCCCTTATTTTCCCCCAGACGGGGGACCTTTCCTCGACACGGTTAGGGGCGGGTTGTTTCCTACCAAACGTCTTCGGGGTATTGCGTAGCCTTGCCGCGATTCACCCTTTTCAACGTTAATTTGGTGGAGGTTTCATTTATACTTCAGCACAAAAAAGCTTGAGCTTCCCTTTCCCCCCCCGCGCTATCCTCAACCGCTAGCTGCCACAAATTTAGGTTCGCCAGCACGGTCCGTCCCCGGTTTCGCCCCTTTATCTTCCCGGCACCAAGGCTTCACGTAAGGGGGGATTTTTCCGCCTCTGTACCTTCACGAAAAAGATTCACCTCTCGTAGCCCCCAAAGAGATTCCCTTTAAAATCTCCCTTCTTCGGTCTACCCCTTAGAGATTGGCGCTAGGGGGTTTTAGCAATGCACGATGCCGACGGGGGGGCGTTTCACCTCCCCCCTTTTTGTCCCACTTAGAAACAGCTCAGCGGGCGGCCTTAAACCCCCCTTATCCCACTGTTGTCCTTTTCCCAACCTGTCTCATTGACTTCATCTTTATTTAATCGCGAAGGGGAAGGGTTTTGCCTTAAATTTACCCCGAGGAAATATCAACCACCGCACCCAAAACTCTAAGCAAACCTGCCCCGGAGCCCATCCATTTAATATTACTTTTGCTATCACACAGGGTGGATTTTTGGTCGGTCTGGCCAGTCGCACTCTCACCGATTGCTCTCCACGAACCCCCAAAAGCCCCCCCGGGGAAAGCCCTTTAATTTACTACTCGGGGGAGTAGTTCCTTTCCTTGATAGGTTCTTGAGGGGTGTGACATCAGCCCCCCTATCTAATGCATTAGGTGTGGGAGGCCCTCTATGCCCCCTTGCTGTAAACCTGGCTTTTCCCCCCTCCAAACCCGTGGAGCCTAAAAGTTCTGTCCCCGCCTTTTCTTAGTTTTGCCTGGTTCGCGGGGTCGACCAGGTCTTGGCCCTTTTGGGGTTTTCCCTAATAGTGGTTGATTTAACCCTTGGGGTTCTTTGCGACGTGCCCCGGAGTTCGGCTCTATAGCACCGGCGTCAGGGCCCCCCTTTTTTTTACTTTCAGTGCCCCCCGTCGCCCGGAGGATGGCGTTTCCATTTACTTGAAAAATGACCGACCTCCCCAGCGATAACAAATCACTTCCAACTGAAAAGGGACTTCCCCCGGGTTTGGGTTACCCTACCCCCCACCGGCCCTTCTCCCGGTCTCACAATTGCAAACACCTGCCGATACCCCCCTCCTCCCTCAATGGTGCCGCCCCTTTTTACTGTTTTCCAAAAGGGAAAACGGGAGGGAAAAATTCCGTACAAACCGGCCCACATCGCCCCCAAGGCACTCAGGTTCGCCGTTAATACCCCGCGACGTTGCTCTTGCGATTTGCTCTTTGGGAGCCCTTTCCTTCAGAGTTTTTACCTATGGCCTTTCAGCGGTCCGGGAAAACCCTGGAGTCTTCGCCCTTTTCTGACGCGCTACTAAGTTTTTAAAAATGTTCCCGGGTTTTTGGGTATTTTAAACCTGCCTCTAACGCGTTTTAATCGCCCCCAGGGCGATGAGGGTCGTCAGGTCCCACGACTGGCTAAAAACGACGCGGTGGCCCTTCAAATTATCCCCAAACCGGGATTTTTCTAAGCTCCCCCGTTCCGCATTGGGCTACAAGTTCCCCCCCTTTAAAAAAATCAGCACTGAGATTGACCTGGTTACCCGGGCCACGGTAATACCATGTCTGGAGGCTATTTTCCCTTTTTTACTTGAGCCCCGGGGGTCGCCCCCAAAATAGTCTCGTTATCAGTTCGGTCACTTTTAATTCTTTACCCCTTAGGTATTAGCTGTTTTGGACATCTTCAAGCCTTTTAAGATGCTTCCCTCCTCGAAAGCCGATTGCCCCGACGAGTTGCTCCAACTTTTGTCGAAGTTCCCTTCCCTGTTACAAAAGGTGAGAATTTACGCAAAAGGGAAAAAAATATTTATTTACACTCGGGCTTGACGCCCGCGAAACCCAAGGCTCTATCAACTGTGGGTTGAGTAAAAAGATAAGGCCTGGTGAGGGCCCCGGAAATTTAAAACTCTCATCAAATCCTTATCGCCTCTGTGTCGCCTGCAGCCCCGCCCTATCTCCCCCTCCCTTTTTTATTCTATTCACGCGTAGTTCTTAAGTAGTTTAGCCCCCAATTGGTAAATACCCCCCGCCCGACACCATTTGTAATGAGGGGTTTCTGTGAGAGGGGGTGGATAGTCTATTTCTCTTTAAACCATATATTTTCAAATGATTAAAAAGTGTTAACACAAAAAATATAAACACCTTTTAAAAAATAAATAAAAGGGAATGGGATGGCTATCGATAAATGGTAGACAAAAGGGCTTACCTAGGATTATCCATGGCCAAAACATGTGGGGTTGCTCGCTACAGCAGACCGCAACCCCGTCCCCGCCGAGGACACTGTCCCCCCCGGGCCTCACCCTTGCACCGGGCAGCAGAAAACCCCTTCTAGCCCAGCCGCCCCACCCAAGTAAATATATTAAAATTTAAATCTTCACAAATTTCCTTATTCAAATACATGATTAATAGTATTAATAAAAAAACCCACCCTTTACAATTAACTAAACACATACCCCTTTCTACATAAAAACGATTATCAATTACCTAAATCCCTGTTATTATTTTATATGACTTATATACTACACATAATATCCTTACTACACCTTAAAACGTAAAATAAGATTAACACTAATATATTTCAACAGACATACCCCCGGGGCCAAGGCAAAACAGGGAAGGCACTCTAGTTTTTAGCAAGCTCACAAAAAAGTTAACCCCTTTTCAATGAACGAAAAATCCCCACCGTTTCCAGTAGCGCATTTTTTCAGCAGTCTCCTTTTTGCCTTGTCCCCCGTACTTGCATAATTTCATAACGCTGTTCTTATTTTAAAACAGATACACCCATCCATTATCTAAAATATGGGGTTTTACAATAATTTCAAGATGAGAGAATGGCAAATACCAAAAAAGGATCGGATAACATAAAGGATTTTTGAAAATTTTATTTTCATGATCAAATTTAAAAATTTCCAAATGCAACTTAATTCATTCCTTTTCAATTGAAAATTTTTATGGGGGCCAAGTATCTTGTCTT
>JADPXZ010000029.1:0-38209 GCA_019009955.1 Riptortus pedestris
ACCTTATTATAAGTTAAATAGTGGAAATAGATCACACTTAAAAACGTGGGAAATAGATCACACTTAAAATGAAAACTTCTGCTAAGTCCCTATATTCGAGCGCCAGTTAAGTTTAAAGTACGCGTGTAAGCCTTTTTAAAAAGCACTTTTATTAATTAAAACAATTACAACTTTGAAAATGAACAGAGTGACAGTCTAGAGCTACTGGGGAAATGACGAGGAGGGGAAAAATGGTAGGAGTTATAAGGAGAATAAATGCTGATGCTTGAGGTGTCAGCAGAGCGGATGTTCCCAAGACGTAACTTACGACATCTGAAACGAAAAAGTATCTTGAAATTTTGAAAAAAAAAATGTGTACAGACAGAGGTTACAATGTTATATATAGATACATACACATATACAAACCACCTACATAATATTGTTTATTTTTATAATCAATTTAGAGTGACCATCAGCTGAAAATCAAATAAATATTTCATTAAAAAAAAGTACATATTTATTTTTCCAATGTTTTTTTCTGGATACAAGTAATTTTTTTAGTTTAAAATTTCAGGTTTAATCATTGTTTTTTATCATGTTTTAACTTCATCATTCAATCGATATTTCTGTACATCTACACATTTGTTTATTTGCATACCTTATTCCTTACACATTCTATTTTGTTTTAGCGTTATTTTCTTCTTTGGAATTGCGTTTGTCTATATTCTTACATTTTCCTGAACAAACTGCCTTAGTTGTGAGGATCTAAATAAATAAAATAAGAATATATAAACTATTTAAATTCTTAATATGTTACTTTTTTTAAAGAGATTTCCATCAACTTTCAGCAGTTAAAACTCAATATAAAAAATATAATAAGCAATATTAAATTAAATAAAATGCTCTTTGCTGTGAAACTAGTTCAGTAGTTTCTTGTATTAACTCCTCAATGTAATTATTTTTATAAGACAATTATTAAGAAACACACAGAATGGCAATTGCTGGTAGATAATAATTGAATCTGAAAATTTATAAAATAAGGTAGAACGCTCCAAGAAGTAATATTACTATTGG
Organism: Riptortus pedestris; assembly: GCA_019009955.1. Lineage (NCBI taxonomy): Eukaryota > Metazoa > Arthropoda > Insecta > Hemiptera > Alydidae > Riptortus > Riptortus pedestris. The sequence goes on from JADPXZ010000029.1 coordinate 1,054, forward strand.
TTAGGAGTGAAAAAGAGAGTAGAATTTGAATGTCCAGCTTTAGGGAAAAGTGTTAGAGATAGTTTAGTTCTAGTAACGGCCAATAGAGGCGCTGCTGCAGGACCCGCCAATTTCTATATCTATTGCCCTTCTCTTACTTACCTCTTTGGCTGGAATAAACCGCCACAGTCTTTATGTTATTCCCAGTTTCGCTCTTCTAGGTCATATATATGCTCTTGTTCTCACTGCCTGCCAGTGTGTGTGTGTTGGAGTTGTGTCTGTGATTTAGCCCGGCAAACTGTAATCTCGGTATTGGAGTGATCATAATATTAACTCAAATGTGTGCTCCTTCTGTTCACGCCCGTCTCATTTAAGAGAAACAATAAGTTGCAAGACGCTTTGCGTCTCTAGCTGCTATCACATCATCTGGGCAATTAACAACTTTAGTTTACTTGAACAAAAAAAAGGTGAACCAATCATTTCCCCAACTTTTCTGACCGGAACAAATGGAACTAAATGGGATCTACAATTGTATCCATATGGTACAGCGAGTGGACCAGATAAATATGTCGGATTATACCTTTGTAATCCTAATGATACCGAGAAAGAGATTAATTTCACTTTATCGGTTTTAAATAAACAAAGAAACAAGTGTAGTATCGCAAAAGTAGAAAAGAAAAAGATTGGAAAGAACTTAGGTTGGGGGTTTCCTGAATTCATTTCTAGAGAAGAATTATTCGAGACAGGCAGTAATTTGCTCCCCAACAACACATTGACTATATTGTGTGAAATACAAGTCATTGATGACCTAGAAGAGTCTTGTAGTTATAAGAAGTACATTGGAATGGAAGAAGTGTGCCAAGACTTGAAACAGCTGTTGACAAGTTGTGATTTGAGCGATGTGACTATATCTATTGGTAGTAACAAGTATCCTGCTCACAGAACTATCCTTGCTGCTAGGAGCCCAGTATTCGCTGCAACATTCAAGCACGATTTCCTCGAGAACAGAACCAACGTTATTGAGGTAACCGACATTGAACCTAAAGTTATGGAACAAGTTCTCCATTATATTTACACTGGGAGCTGTCCTGAAATTAAAGAAATGGCTGCAGACATAATTGTAGCCGCAGAGAAATATGATTTAGCGGGACTGAAGAAACTCTGCGAAGAGACTCTCTCTGAACTGCTCAACCCTGAAAATACTGCAGCAACTCTGATTGCTGCTGATTTATGCAATTCAAAACAGCTGAGAGATGAGACATTGGACTATATCTGCAAACATATGAAAGAGGTACACCTTACCAGCGGCTGGAACGAGATGACAGAATCACATCAGCATTTGGAATTGGAGGTGCTCAGAGCCTTTGCTTACAGAAACACTTCAATCCTCTAGTTAAAAGAATTAACTCCTTCAGCCCAAAACTGTCTTCAACATATTTTTATTACCAAACATTTAATGAAGATGTAGAAATTCATCGTGCATCCTCTTGTTAATTATATTTCAGAGTGCCCAGCAGCTGACTCCAAAGTCAAGTTGTAAACGTAGCAATGTGAAGAGGAAAGCACAAGGATATAGACTATTTGAGATGAAAAAAATAATTGAAAGTGATTTACTGACAGTTTCTCCTATTTAACATTTTCATGGTTGTAATGGAAATTTGAACAACTTTTAATAAGCTCATAAACAACAAGGTTTTTCACTTGCTGATTATTGTTAAATGTTATTTATTACTTGTCACTATACGCAACTAAGACTAGTCTCGGGAAGGTTGTCACCCTTGTCCCCATGAAGGTTTTTATGAAATTGAAATTGTGTAATTAATTTAGTGGCTTACTTAATAAATAAAATCCTTAGCCCTACCTGCCTATAAAAGATCAGTAATCTGTAGACAACTTGTTCTGATTAGCTGCATAACTGAATTTGGGTATAAATAAATAGCATTTTATATTAAAAAAAAAAAAATGGAAAAAAGTATTCCTTTTAAAATCATAGAAACTTACTTACTAATAAGTTTGAAACCTTGGTATTTATAAAGTTATTACTAATTGTTCATGATCCTAAGTTCTTAAGAAGATGTCAGATACAACAAGCCACTGGCTGTGATAGAATCAAAAAATACATCGGGTGAAATACTTAGGGTTTGCTTCTTTTTTAACTATTCTGAATTGATGAATGTTTTCCTTATAATGAGATTCTAAAAGTGATATTTTTGCTAAACTGCATAAAAAATTTTTCTTATATTTATTTTGTTCATTGTCTTATGTGGATTGCAAAAATAAATTTATTTCTATAATTACCATGTTCATTGTCTTATGTGGATTGAAAAAATAAATTTATTTCTATAATTACCTTGTTCATTGTCTTATGTGGATTGCAAAAATAAATTTATTTCTATAATTACCTTGTTCATTGTCTTATGTGGATTACAAAAATAAATTTATTTCTATAATTACCTTGTTCATTGTCTTATGTGGATTGCAAAAATAAATTTATTTCTATAATTACCTTGTTCATTGTCTTATGTGGATTGCAAAAATAAATTTATTTCTATAATTACCTTGTTCATTGTCTTATGTGGATTGCAAAAATAAATTTATTTCTATAATTACCTTGTTCATTGTCTTATGTGGATTGCAAAAATAAATTTATTTCTATAATTACCTTGTTCATTGTCTTATGTGGATTGCAAAAATAAATTTATTTCTATAATTACCTTGTTCATTGTCTTATGTGGATTGCAAAAATAAATTTATTTCTATAATTACCTTGTTCATTGTCTTATGTGGATTGCAAAAATAAATTTATTTCTATAATTACCTTGTTCATTGTCTTATGTGGATTGCAAAAATAAATTTATTTCTATAATTACCTTGTTCATTGTCTTATGTGGATTGCAAAAATAAATTTATTTCCATAATTACCTTGTTAATTGTCTATAATTACCTTGTTAAATATATTTCTATAATTACCTTGTTCATTGTCTTATGTGGATTGCAAAAATAAATTTATTTCTATAATTACCTTGTTCATTGTCTTATGTGGATTGCAAAAATAAATTTATTTCTATAATTACCTTGTTCATTGTCTTATGTGGATTGCAAAAATAAATTTATTTATATAATTACCTTGTGGATTGCAAAAATAAATTTATTTCTATAATTACCTTGTTCATTGTCTTATGTGGATTGCAAAAATAAATTTATTTCTATAATTACCTTGTTCATTGTCTTATGTGGATTACAAAAAAAAATTTATTTCTATTTCATTGTCTTATGTGAAAAATAAATTTATTTTTGCAATCCACATAAGACAATGAGCAAGGTAATTATAGAAATAAATTTATTTTTGCAATCCACATAAGACAATGAACAAGGTAATTATAGAAATAAATTTATTTTTGCAATCCACATAAGACAATGAACAAGGTAATTATAGAAATAAATTTATTTCATTTTTCATAAGCTACTAATTTCTATAGCTTTACTAGTTTTTTATTTTTTGCTGTTCTATATTTATAAAATCTGAAAATGTCATTTATTTTCAGCGATAATTTATAGAAAGTACATTATATATAAATTCAAGCATAAGCCGTTAGTATAATAGTAGAAAGTGAATTCTTCAATATGTGTTCTGTGCTTAATGACATAGTAGTTTGAGAAATTTCCTTGAACAAAAATGACACAATATTAGTTCTGTTTTCTTTTAAAATTGTCATGGGTTTAGGTTTTCTAGTACTTCTGTAAGGAGGCTACTTATTTAATCTGCTTGTCCAGGTAAATGAGCATATCATTTGTACTTTTATTATTACAGACCCAATATCAATATATTATTAAATATAAAAACTGATTCATTAAAAAGTAGAAGTAATAGTATTAAAGGTGAACAAAACAAAATTTAAAAAGGAAAGAATATACAAGATAATCAGTAAAAACATAACTACAGCATAACCCCAGTCTGTTAATTTAATCTGCATGTCCCTGTAAATGAGTATGTGTATATGAAGCATTGTAATGACTACATAAGTAATATTAGCACATTTCCCTTATAGGAAATCAGCTATTGAGGTCATACTCATGACGAGATTTTCGAAAAATCTCTTCAAATGTCCATCGATCCTAACCAGGAGATGACGAAAATGAGGTCCGTTCAATTTTATATATATATATATATATATATATATATATATATATATATATTTATTTGTCTTTTAACACTCTAGTGGTTGCAATTTTTGTTGTATCGTTACCAAACAAGATATTTAAACGTTCTATGTAAAAAGATAGATCAAGTTCGTTAATGGCTGAAATCGGACCAGTGGGAGGGGGATTTTTATAAATTCGGTTACCATAAGTCGGATCAAAATGTTGTATAGAACCAATCTTATTACAAATTTAATTTACTATAAATATTGTTATTTACATTTATTCTCTATCATGAATATTAACCGAGATATTTGCATTTTTCAGGAAACCCCCACTTCTACTCATGTTACATAAACAATACTCTGTTGTGTAATAAACCACATTATTCGAATCTTAAATGGTTTTCATGAGACCTTCATTATACAAGATAAATGCAAATATGTTATCGTGGCTTAGTTTACGCAGCCCCTGCGTGACAGACCTTTGTTTTTATAAAGTAAAACAGAGTCACTAGAAAATATGATGTTCTAACAATTAGCTTAAAACAAATCAATATTAAGAAATTTAAAAAAAAAAAAATACATATACATGATAATTAGTGAAACATAATTTGTCTCATGATTCAGTGTAGAAGAAAGTCTGTATTGCATTTTGAATTCCTGTTTATATTACATTAATCAGTTTTAATAAGTATTCCACCTTTCAACGGGAGCGTAAATATATTCAGCTTATGATCTAATTACACTATCACATACCACATTTAGTCTTTTTATAGTGTGTATTAGTTTGTCTGTACTTCATTGGGTAATCTGCATTCATAAATGAGGTCTTGATATGTCTGCAGAATTGAGTAGTCACAGGGCCATAAATTTATCTTTGATTAAATCGAAAAAAAATATCAATTAGTTGTACCATGCCCATTGAGTAATTAGATAAGACCAAAGATTTTTAACTGTAGTCCTTTATCTGTCTAGTCCAACGTTGTTGCCATTATGACAGTAACACTTTTCGTAACACTGCTTGAACTCTTTTGAACTATCCCATTTCATATCCGTAACTCCCAGAGTGTCCTCTAACCTATGTGTCAATGCTTTGGATTGATGTTTCACTTCAGTGTTCATCTCCCTCATTTGTGTTAATGGTTATATCGCTAACAAATTATATTCTCCTTTGCGTTAAAATTTTCTCCAATGATAATATTTACTTCTTTGAGCATTGTTATAAAAAGAATGAATGGAAAACCTGTAACAAGGCTTTTTTAGTCTAAGAATGGTCATAATACATCCTGTGAGGTACACATTAGTAATTAATGGTCCCACTTAAAACACAAAATGAATGTCTTACATCATTCTTGTCTCCTGGGTAAAGGATTTCAAGTAAGCCGGAGAGAAAGTGTACGTGGTGATACTGACTGATCTGAAACATTGTTGCTTGGTACGTAGTAAGGTCCAAATGTTTCCGGCCTGGGATAGAAGGAAAGGTGAAAGAAAAAACTGGTTTTACTGTTTTTTAATATATTCTCCTCTAAATTCAATACACTTATTACAACGCTTTGGCAACATTTCTATACCATGAAAAAAATAATTTTCTTCTTTGTTAAAAATGTGTTCTTCCACTGCTGCTTGGAGCTCTTCGTCGATCTTAAATCGCCTTCCACGAAGGCCAGATTTTAATTTTGAGAAAGGTAGAAATCACTTGGAGCCAAGTCTGGGCTGTAGGGTGGGTGAGAGATTTCTTGGAATCCACAGTCCTTCACAGCGGCCTTGGAAATCAATGCTGTATGGACAGGGGAATTGTCGTGAAGGAGGCGGACGCCTCTGCTTAACTTCCCTCGCCTCTTCTCTTTAATGGCGTCTCGTAACCGGTCAAGTAGGGCTGCATAATACTCACCTTTCAAAGTGGCATTCCTTTCTTTAAAATCTATCAATAGTATTCCTTTACAGTCCCAAAAAATTGTGGTCATTATCTTTTTTGTTGTCTGCGTGACTTTTGCCTTTAAAGGAGGCGCTTCTCCTGGTCTTCTCTATTCCATGGACTCTCTTTTGCTGAGTGGGTCATAATATAGAACCATTGTCTCATCCCCAGTTACAATTGAGTCCAAAAAATTCTTTGGGTCGGCATTATATTCGCGTAAAAATTCATTGCAGCAGTGAACTCTTTTCTGTTTCTGATGAGCTGAAAGAATATTTGGAATTCATCTTGCACTAACCTTGTACATATGCAAATGTTCTCTGATGATCCTCAAAACACTTGTTTTTGAAAGCCCCAACCTCGCTGCTATTTCCTTAGTTTTCAGTCATCGGTCAGACAGCAATTCAGATTCCACAAGTTGGATTGTTTCAGAAGTGACAGCTTCCAGTGGGCGGGACGTGGGTCATCTTCTAGACTTTCCCTAACTTAAATAATTTTGCCCATTCTTTCACTGTGGAATACGAGGGGGAGGACTGTCTGTATACACAATCCAAGCACTCTTTAATTTGTGCAGGAGTAAGACCCTCTTTACAAAAAAATTTAATTACCGCACGGTGCTCGAGTATAAACATTGTAAAATGGGGAGTTTCCTTTAAGGCTGGACACTGACTGACAAGACTGAGGAAGTGCGGGCGATGGGTATACAGTGAGCAGGCATGGACCTGCATAGGCGTGCAGCTCCCGGCACGTTTGAACGACAGCAAGCAGGACACGCCGGAAAGAGATTTTTTTTTTTTGATTTTTTTTTTTTTGAATATACTATTTAAAATTATTTCCTTACCTAATTCTTATCATGTATTATGTGCTAATCCAGTATTGCAAAATGTGTTCCACTTATCACTCCTATAAACGATTTTATAGCATCTATATTGGTTGTATAAAAAGAGTTAACGAACCAGTGTTTATAATCTTTATACTGAGAAGCTTACTATTTAGACTATTGGTATTAATTCTATGTATTTAATTTTAAATCAATTAAAGAAGAAAGTCTGTCTTGCAGGGGCTACGTAAACTAAGCAGATTTTCCACGAGCTGGTATAACACACTACTGATCTACAATTTACATATATATAAATCTGATGTGTAGAAGGGGCTACTGAAGGCTGAAAACTGAAAAGTATGAATAACTCGCTTAATACTTTAGTTACAAAAAACACAAGGAAACAATTTTAGAGCATCAATAGTTTAACAAGATTGGTTCTATAATATTTTATGAACAAAATTCATTATTACCAGGTATTTTAAATTTTGAATTCCCCACCCCTAAACCCCCTCTTATTCCAGGATTTCACGCACACACATGCGCCTCATTTTTGTCATTTCTTATGTAGGATTGATGGGCATTTGAGGAAATTTTTCAAAAATTGCTTCAGGTGAGCTATCTCAATTGCTGATTTCTCTTGGGGGAAATCTGCTAAAAGAAAATAAAAACAATTTTTTTAAAAGATTGGAGATAAATCAAATTTAATTAAAATTATTAGAAAAAAAAGAATTTTCTTATTTCTTTTCATTTTTAGTTGCTTGATTAAAATATACAGATATTAATATCAATTTCTGTTGGCGTTTAGTAATTGTGGTATCTTTTTCGGTTGATTTTGCTGATGAAACAGCAGGATGTTTTCCCAAAATTCCCTTTGATGCAGAAAATTGTATGTGTATATTATTTTTTTAAGTCATCTATGTATCTATGTATTTCTCATTTTTTTCTGTTATAGGACCATGAATTGTATAGTTTTGAAGAAATGGTTTAGGCTAGCAGTGTAAATTTTTTCTGCCTGATTGTTTGTGCAAAGTCGACCAAGTCTGTATTTTTGTATTTCAATTAGCTTATCTATTATAAAAAAACACAAAATCACAACTGACTCGAGTTTCATCCTTACTGCCGTCAGTATAAATACTTATTTCAGCATAACCATAGGGGCTCAAACAAATAGTTAATTATGAAGATGGACGAAGCCAGTCCTTACAGTGTATAATTCTTACTATTCCTCCAGGTACACTGCTTTGCAATGAGATCTATTTCGAAAGAAAACATTATGCCATAAGATACTGTTTTGTAACCTTTTATTATTTTTGTACTCTCTGTAATTTTTTCAAGTTGTTTACCTGCCCAGTCCATGATAACAAATGTGTTATACCATATTTTGAAAGGGCATTAAGATATGATATACAAATTTGGGATATATTTTTTATATAAATTGTGGTGGGATGAGATCAGTAGTGTGTTATACCAGCTCCTGGGAAATCTGCTTAGTTTACACAGCCCCTGCAATACAGAATTATTAATCATGGTCTCTTATTATACAACCAATATAGATGCAATTTTAATGAAATTAATAAAATTGTTAAGTGGACAACATTTGGCAATGCTGGTTTAGCATAGAGATATACATGATAAAGGTAGATGAAAAGTATCTAACTTATAAAAACAAATAATTTAATTGGGGTTAACACAATGGGCAGATTTCGACACTTCATCATTTTTATGTCAAATAATAATTTATGTGAATTTTCTAAGTATTATTTCAATATTAGTTCATATGTGCAATTTAATATTTTTTTTTGTATGATCGAGTACATATAATTTAATAAAATCCTTAATCGCAATCAGGTTTACCTGTCCCGATTAGCCTCAAGTGTCTATAGCTGGCAGTAATAAATTGTATTTAACAATAACACTTGTTCAGTCGTCATTTGAATTTGAATTTCCCGCGCTCGCTGAGTTCACAAACCCGCCACACACATGCAGATCACCAAGGCTGTGGCCTACAGCGGAAACTACGTTGAAGCTCAAGAAGGCATCGGTTAGCTACAAAGATACAGTTCGGTTTAGATTCACCCGTTACAGAGGGTAGTCAATCTTTCATCTCCCGCAAAGCTACCATCATATACCGCAACCAGCTAGAAGACAGAATCTTATAGGGAACACAGAAAATTACAACGGAAGAAGACTCCACCTCAAGGAAAGTATTTGTTTCCCGCAGGTACCTACTTCTAATAATGCTAGCATTATCTACGCAAATTATTAAATGAGTACTCACACAATATAGGACCGATCGATCATTCTTTTGTATATCTGTTGTACCAGTGAATAAGTGGTTAAGTCCCCCTTACTCACTGGTCGACTTAACCACTTATTCACTGGGGTTACAGATATATACTAGGTTGTTACAAAAGTCCTTGTTCACAAAATTTCACATTTCAGTTCACAAACTCCCATTTCTTCGGCTAATCCTCGAGTTGTGACATGTGGATTCCGACCAACAGACTCAAGTAGCACTGGATCACCGACGACTGAAGGACGAACTGATCTAGGTTCATCTTCAAGGCTTGTATTCCCAGAACTAAACCGCCTGAACCAAAATGCGGCCGTGTTTCGATGCACCACACTTTCCCCTTCCACTGCACAAATTTCCTCGGCTGAGGCCTTTGCACTAAAACCTTTTTTCCAATAATGCCTAAGAAGGCCGCGGATGACAAATTTTTCTTCCGACATTTCTAGTGAAATTTAATAAACTGAATGAAAGGCAGGGACAGTTGGCGTACATAAATAATTAGAGGATTAGTTAAGGCAAACATTGACATAAGAATTGTATTCGTCAGAGATGAAATAAGGATTAAATTAGAGACCTCAATGTAAACAACTTGATATGCACAAGGACTTTAGTAACAACCTAGTATTATTGGCTTGCCGCTAAATTATTTTATAAAGTTAAGTTTCCTTTTCAACCTCTATATCTATAAAGTGTATTATATGTTGCTTAATCAATTCAATATACTTGATTCTTTAGAGAACTCAAATAGTGAATTGTATCATTCACCCTCAATCTTTCCATAAAAATAGTAAATATTTCAGTCTAATGCTCTCTTATTCTTGCCTTTAAAAAGCTTCCCGCCCTTACAACACTGAGAAATTAAAAAAAACTTTGGGCGGGATATCTTGGTATAGGTGATGGAAATGCTGATTAAAAATCATCACTTTCATCACGCACTGTTTTTGAGATATCGTACATTAACCATTTATGTATGTTCAACATTGTATCAAGGCAGACAAGTTACAGTAGGGGACATATTTTTGAATAGAGTACTAATTAACTAGTTTAAGGTATAATAAACATATGAAATACACAGGTATAACATAAAGATCATTCATTAATTTAAAGTTAATTTGGTTTGAATTTTTTGGCTGTAGACTTGTGTTTAGCATGTCGTGCTGAATGTTCTGCATGCAGGAGTAGCCAGACAACATTGCTCCACTCCATCGACCCTGATAGGGTGACTCCATCACCGAGATGTCCTGATAGAAATATTCGCCATGTTCATCACTGACAGAACCTCGGGAAAGAAGGTGAGATGAATCTTGAGGGACATGATGCAATCCATCAAGCTCTACGCACTAATGCACTTCTGAACAGTCAGGAGATTCTAAAAGAGATATTTTTGGGAAACTGTATAATAAATCACTTATATAATTATCTAATTCATTGTCTTATGTGGATTGCAAAATTGAATTTATTTCATTAAGTTTTTTACTGATTTATTTCTTTTGATTCTATATTTATAAAATCTAAAAATGTAATTTATTTTCAGCCATCATTTAAGAAACCAAACTGTTCAATGTGTGCTCTGTGCTTAATGACATAATAGTTGGAAAAATGTCTTGGAAATATTTATGCTGTTTTCTTTTAAAATTGTCATGGGTTTGGTTTTCTAGTACTCCTGTAAGAAGGCTGTTTATTTAATCTGCATGTCACATGCACTTTTAATATTACAAAGTTAATATCTATTGTGCAAAGTAAAGCCTTCCCAAAAAAATACCATCACCATTCAGCCTCAAAAGAATTCCCGGGCGAAGCCGGGTATCTGAGCTATTATATAAAAAGGAAAAACTACATGCTCAGGAGACGAGAAATTTAAAAATATTGTGGACAGTGAAGCCTTACATAACAAATAATTTTATTGTTAACAAATCCACAGCAACGACGGGTATACATCGGTAAATGTTAAAATATTGTGGAAAGTAAAGGCTTGCCAAAAAAAAAAAATACCATCATCATTAAACCTAAAATGAATTCCCCAGCGAAGCCGGGTACCTTAGCTAGTAAAATCTAAAAATGTCATTTTTAAATAAGCCATAATTTAAGAAACCAAACTGTCCAATGTGTGCTCTGTGCTTACTGACATAATAGTTGGAAAAACGTCTTGGAAATATTTATGCTGTTTTCTTTTAAAATTGTCATGGGTTTGGTTTTCTAGTACTCCTGTAAGAAGGCTGTTTATTTAATCTGCATGTCACATGCAAATGAGTATTTTACATGCACTTTTAATATTACAAACTTAATATCTTAATAAAATTAAATATAAGGGGCTCAAGTTAGGAATTTATTTAGTGACGAACTCATTAAATAAAATCCTTAGTTCCACCCTGGCTAGAAAAGTCCTTCACGCAGGGGCTGCGTAAACTAAGCAGATTTCCCACGTGAAGTTTTACAATAGAGAAATTTCATGAGAGCCGAACAACAGGCATTTATTATTTGTGTGATGAACTGATATGTTATCAGAAGAAGTCAAATATAAGGGAAATCAGTTATTGTATCATCAGGTATTAAGGTTTGATCTCTCACTTTTAACCTCATTCACAACTTCCATGTTGGACTTTTTAGCAGATTTCCCTTAAGAGAAATCAGCTATTGAGGTCGTACTAATGACGCGATTTTCTGTTTTTTTTTTTGTTTTTTAAATGAATTCAAATAGTACTTCTAGAAATTGCGGCACTTTCTCTGAGTGTGATATGTGAAAGTCCGTCACGTAGGGGCTGCGCATTTATATCATGACGTAAAAGTTCAGTAAGAACAATATTTGTTATTTTGGCTTCAAATAAAGGGCTTCATAATGTAACAGCTTATTGTTGATATGACATAAGCAGGAGTGGGGGTTTACTGAAGGCAGAAAACTAAAAAAAAAGGAGATGACGAAAATGAGGTCCGTTCAAAATTATATATATATATATATATATATATATGTCTGTTAACACTCTAGCGCAATTTTTATTTAATCGTCACCAAACTCGGTATTTAATCGTTTTAGGTAAAAAGGAAGATCAAGTTCGTTAACGGCTGAAATCAAGCCAGTGGGAGGGGGGATTTATAGGGGGGATTTTCGAAAATTAGAAATATCTCCGTTACTATACGTCGGATCGAAACATTGTATAGAATCAATCATATTGCAAATTACATGTACTATAAATATTGTTATATACACGTATTCTCTAACTTGAATATTAACCGAGATATTTGCATTTTTCCGTTTTCAGCCATCAGCAAACCGCCACATCCACTCATGTTACATAAACAATACTCTGCTACATAATAAATCACATTATTCGAAGTTTAAATACCAAAAAATGTATTCAAGAGACCTTTATTATAAGAGATACATGCAAATATGTCCTAGTGACCCCCCCCCGTCTTAAGATTTTGGACTACTAAAATTTGATTGCATGATATTACAATTATTCTGACTCATAATTAATTACAGTACTAGATATAGTAAATAGTTCTCAATAAAATTAATATGTTATATTCTGATATATTTCAGTAATTGTTTTTCTTTCCGGTGTGAAGCGGACAGACCCGTTTCTTTACATTTCTAACCCAACGCTTCCTGTCGGCAGGTTATTAAAATTGGATGAAACATTTCTTATTTCCGTTTGTATTTATTCACGGCGGTGTTGTGTTACCAGTACGTAGATTCATCTATTAGTAAACAACACGAAGGAAATCTGCTTAGTTTACGCAGCCCCTGCGTGACGGACTTTTTTTTAGTTTGTACAGACAGAGGTTACAATTTTTATACTGTGGTCGGGTATAGTTCGTATTAGGTCGGTCATGTCCGTCACTACTCGGCTCAAGTGGAAGCTCCTTCTAAACTTACCTGTCGTTTCTAACCTTATCTTACCTTCGTTACTTTGTGAGATTTATGCAAATACGGACTGTTCATCACCCCTCCCCCCTTCTTTAGTTCTTGGACTACTAAAATTTGAGTCAGAATCCGTTTCAGTTGGGAATTTTTTTTAATTAAATGCAGATTTCTCTATTGGAAAACTTCACATGGGAAATCTGCTTAGTTTACGCAGTCCCTGCGTGACGGACTTTTGTTAAGTTGGGTTCAGTCGTTAGTGCCCAATAAAACTGTTCACTCCCGCTTTAGTTTTTTTGTATATCTCGCTTGTACTTTGTTATACGACAAAAGTATATATTACAAAAGTTACAAGTTACTCTAAATAAGAAAATAAACCACTTTTGTCGAGTGCATATTTGCCGAAAAACCAGTAGGAAACGAAATATCGTTATTTTTAATTTCTGGCTTCCCTTATAACCCTCACTCCTGCTCGTCCCTAGAAATGTTGGTAGAGCTTATTATCATGGAAGAGTTAGTGCTAATACACATACTGAGTTTCGTTTAGTTCGGTTGAGTCTTTTGAGCCAAATAAAATTGTTGACGCCCGCTAAAGTGTTTAGTGTATAACTCATTTATACATCGGTATACGACAAAAATGTATATAACAAAAGTTACTTTAAATAACAAAAAAAAAACAACTTTTGTTATTTGCATATTTCCCGGAAAAGCAATACAAAACGAAATATGGGTATATTTAATTTCAGGCCTCCCTTATAACCCCCACTCCTATTTGTCTCAGAGAACATTAATATAGCCTAAAGTCTAAGTTGGGTTAGTACTAATAGACGTACCAAGTTTCATGAAATTCGGTTCAGCCGTTTATACGTGAAAAGGTAACAAATAAACAGACAAGAAAGAAACAAATTGCAGATACCTGTCGTGTCTACGATATCTGAAACGAAAAAGTATCTTAAAATTTTGAAGAAAGAAAAAAAAAAAAAAAAAAAAAAAATTTCGCGAAAAAATCAATGTAAAGACAGAGGTTACAATTTTATCTATATACTAGCTCAGATACCCGGCTTCGCTCGGGAATTCATTTGAGGCCGAATGGTGACAGTATTTTTTTGGCAAGGCTTTACTTTGCACAATGTTTTGACATTTACCCGTCCCAGTGTTTAGAGTAAATACCCGTCGTTTCTGTGGATTTGTTTATAATACAATTATTTTTTTATGAAAGACTTCACTGTCCTCCATATTGTCATATATTTCCCATTTCCTGTGCATTCTGCATAGATTTGAATTAGTAGTTTTTAACGTATAACTCATTTATACTTAGGTATACGACGAAAGTGTATATAACAAAAGTTACTCCAAATAACAAAATAAACAATTTTTGTTATGTGCATAATTGCCGAAACCTCAATAGGAAACGAAATATCACTATTTTGAATTTCAGGCCTCCCTTATAACCCCCACTCCTGCCCGTCCCTAGAAATATTAGTATGGCTTATTATAAGGAAGGCGTTAGTGCTAATACAAATACCGAGTGTTTTATTTAGTTCGGTTGAGTCTTTTGTGTCAAATAAAATTGTTGACTCCCGCTATAATTTTTAGCGTATAACGTCTTAATACTTCGGTATACGACGATAGTGTATATAACCAAAGTTTCTCTAAATAACAAAATAAAAAACTTTTGTTATGTGCACTTTTGCCGAAACCCCAATAGGAAACGAAATATCACTATTTTTAATTTCAGGCCTCCCTTATAACCCCCACTCCTGCCCGTCCCTAGAAATGTTAGTATGGCATATTATAATGAAGGCGTTAGTACTAATTCACATACCGAGTTTGGTTTAATTCGGTTGAGTCTTTAGTGCCAAATAAAATTGTGGACTCCCGCTTTAGTTTATAGCGTATAACTCATTTATACTTCCGTATACGGCAAAAGTGCATATAACAAAGGTTACTCTAAATAACAAAATAAACAACTTTTGTTATGTACATATTTGCTGAAAAAGCAATAGGAAACGAAATATTGCTATTTTTAATTTCTGGCCTCCCTTATAACCCCCACTCCTGTTCGTCTGAGAGAACATTCATATAGCCTAAAGTCTAAGTTGGGCTAGTAGTAATATACATACCAAGTTTCATAAAATTCGGTTCAGCCGTTAATGCGTGAAAAGGTAACAAACAAACAAACAAATAAACAAACAAACAGACACCAAAGAAACAAAATGCAGTTATGGTGTCTATGACATGTGAAACGAAAAGTTATCGTGAAATTTCGCGAAAAAAATCAATGTACAGACAGAGGTTACAATTTTATATATATACTAGCTCAGATACCCGGCTTCGCTCGGGAATTCATTTAAGGCTGAATGTTGATGGTATTTTTTACAATGTTTGATGGCAAGGCTTTTACCCGTCCCAGTGTTTAGGGTTAATACCCGTCGTTTCTGTGGATTTGTTAATAATAAAATTAATTTTTTATGTAAGACTTCACTGTCCTCCATATTTCCCGTTTCCTGTGCATTATGCATAGATTTGAATTATTAAGGAGAAAATATTGACATACATTTGAATTAATTTTTTCAGGTGAGGTACAGTTTCAGGTGGTAGTTCATATTGAAAAGAA
Source organism: Riptortus pedestris (assembly GCA_019009955.1). Taxonomy (NCBI): domain Eukaryota; kingdom Metazoa; phylum Arthropoda; class Insecta; order Hemiptera; family Alydidae; genus Riptortus; species Riptortus pedestris. The sequence goes on from JADPXZ010000029.1 coordinate 16,682, forward strand.
GTGTTGAGCAAATTTCTCTAAATAACAAAATAAACAACTTTTGTTATGTGCATATTTGCCGAAACCCCAATAGGAAATCATTATTATTAATTTCAGGCCTCCCTTATAACCCCCACTCCTGCCCGTCCCAAGAAATGTTAGTATGCCTTATTATAAGGAAATTGTTAGTATTAATTCTCATACCGAGTTTGGTTTAATTCAGTTGAGTCTTTAGTGCCAAATAAAATTGTGGACTCCCGCTATAGTTTATAGCGTATAACTCATTTATGCTTCCGTATACGGCAAAAGTGCATATAACAAATGTTACTCTAAATAACAAAATAAACAACTTTTGTTATGTGCATATTTGCTGAAAAAGCAATGGGCAACGAAATATCGCTATTTTTAATTTCAGGCCTCCCTTATAACCCCCACTCCTGCCCGTCCCAAGAAATGTTAGTATGGCTTATTATAAGGAAATAGTTAGTATTAATTCACATAGCGAGTTTGGTTTAGTTCGGTTGAGTCTCTTGTGCCAAATAAAATTGTGGACTCCCGCTATAGTTTTTAGCGTATAACTCATTTATACTTCCGTATACGGCAAAAGTGCATATAACAAAAGTTACTCTAAATTACAAAATAAACAACTTTTGTTATGTGCATATTTGCTAAAAAAGCAATAGGAAACGAAATATCGCTATTTTTAATTTCAGGCTTCCTTAATAACCCCCACTCCTATTCGTCTCAGAGAAAATTAATATAGCCTAAAGTCTAAGTTGAGGTAGTAGTAATATAAATACCAAGTTTCATAAAATTCGGTTCAGCCGTTTATGCGTGAAAAGGTAACAAACAAACAAATAAACAAACAAACAGACACCAAAGAAACAAAATGCAGTTATGGTGTCTATGACATGTGAAACGAAAAGTAATCGTGAAATTTCGCGAAAAAAATCAATGTACAGACAGAGGTTACAATTTTATATATCTATCTATCTATCTATATATATATATATATATATAAAATTGTAACCTCTGTCTGTACATTGATTTTTTTCACGAAATTTCACGATAACTTTTCGTTTCACATGTCATAGACACCATAACTGCATTTTGTTTCTTTGGTGTCTGTTTGTTTGTTTGTTTGTTTGTTACCTTTTCACGCATAAACGGCTGAACCGAATTTTATGAAACTGGGTATGTATATTCCTGCTAACCCAACTTAGACTTTAGGCTATATTAATATCCTCTGAGACGAACAGGAGTGGGGATTATAAGGGAAGCCAGAAATTAAAAATAGCGATATTTCGATTCCTATTGGTTTTTCGGCAAATATGCACATAACAAAAGTTGTTTATTTTGTTATTTAGAGTAACTTTTGTTATATACACTTTCGTCGTATACCGAGTTATAAACGAGATATACGCTAAAACCTATAGAGGAAGTGAACTATTTTATATGGCACAAAAGACTCAACCGAACTAAACCAAACTCGGTATTTGAATTAGCACTAACGCCTTCCTTATAATAAGCCATACTATTTCTAGGGACGGGCAGGAGTGGGAGTTGTAAGGGAGGCCTGAAATTAAAATAGTGATTTCCTATTGGGGTTTCGGCAAATATGCAAATAACAATAGTTGTTTACTTTGTTATTTAGAGAAATTTTCTCAACACTTCTTTTCAATATGAACTACCAGGTACCTCAAATGAAAAAAATTATTCAAATGTATGTCAATATTTTCTCATTAATAATTCAAATCTATGCATAATGCACAGGAAACGGGAAATATGACAATATGCAGAACAGCGAAGTCTTGCACTGACGGGTAAACGTCATAATATTGTGCAATGTAAAGCCTGCTAAAAAATACCATCACCATTCAGCCTCAAATGAATTCCCGGGCGAAGCCGGGTATCTGAGCTAAAGTTGTTTACTTTGTTATTTAGAGTAACATTTGTTATATACACTTTTTTCGTATACCGAATAATAAACGAGATATACGCTAAAATCTATAGCGGAAGTGAACAATTTTATTTGGGACAATAGACCCAACCGAAATAAATAAAACTCGGTATATGTATTAGCACTAACGCTTTCCTTATAATAAGCCATACTAACATTTCTAGGGACGGGCAGGAGTGGGGGTTATAAGGGAGGCCTGAAATTAATAATGGTGATATTTCGTTTCACCACAATATTTTGTGCTTAATAACTGAGATCTATGCATCATGCACAGGAGACGGGAAATATGACAATTTGGAGGGCAGTGAAGACTTACATAAAAAATTAATTTTATTATTAACAAATGCCAACAACGGGTGTTAATCCTAAATAGTGGGACGGGTAAAGGTGAAAATATTGTGCAAACTAAAGCCTTGCCAAAAAAATACCATCACCATTCAGCCTCAAATGAATTCCCGAGCGAAGCCGGGTATCTGAGCTAGTATATATATATATATATATATATATATATATATACTAGCTCAGATACCCGGCTTCGCCCGGGAATTCATTTGAGGCTGGATGGTGATGCTATTTCTTTGGCAAGGCTTTACTTTGCACAACATTTTGACATTTACCCGCTCCAGTGTTTAGGGTTAATACCCGTCGTTTCTGTCGATTTGTTAATAATAAAATAAATTTTTAACGCCTTCCTTATAATAAGCCATACTAACATTTCTAGGGACGGGCAGAAGTGGGGGTTATATAAGAGGCCTGAAATTAAAAATAGCGATATTTCGTTTCCTATTGCTTATTCAGCAAATTTGCCTTAACAAAAGTTGTTTATTTCGTTATTTACAGTAACTTTTGTTTTATACACTTTTGCCATATACGGAAGTATAAATGAGTTATACGCTAAAAACTATAGCGGGAGTCCACAATTTTATTTGGCATTTCGTATCCTATTGCATTTTCGGCAAATATGCACATAACAAAAGTTGTTTATTTTGTTATTTAGAGAAACTTTTTAATACACACTATTGTCGTATACCGGAGTATAAAGGCGTTATACGCTAAAAATTATAGCGGGAGTCAACAATTTGGAGGACAGTGAAGACTTACATAAAAAATTAATTTTATTATTAACAAATGCCAACAACGGGTATTAACCCTAAACACTAGGACGGGTAAATGTCAAAATATTGTGCAAAGTAAAGCCTTGCCAAAAAAATACCATCACCATTCAGCCTCAAATCAATTCCCGGGCGAAGCCGGGTATCTGAGCTAGTATATATATATATATATATATATATATATATATATATATATATATATATATAGATACATACACATATACAAACCACCTATATAATATTGTTTATTTTTATAATCAATTTAGAGTGACCATCAGCTGAAAATCAAATAAATATTTCATTAAAAAAAAGTACATATTTATTTTTCCAATGTTTTTTTCTGGATACAAGTAATTTTTTTAGTTTAAAATTTCAGGTTTAATCATTGTTTTTTATCATGTTTTAACTTCATCATTCAATCGATATTTCTGTACATCTACACATTTGTTTATTTGCATACCTTATTCCTTACACATTCTATTTTGTTTTAGCGTTATTTTCTTCTTTGGAATTGCGTTTGTCTATATTCTTACATTTTCCTGAACAAACTGCCTTAGTTGTGAGGATCTAAATAAATAAAATAAGAATATATAAACTATTTAAATTCTTAATATGTTACTTTTTTTAAAGAGATTTCCATCAACTTTCAGCAGTTAAAACTCAATATAAAAAATATAATAAGCAATATTAAATTAAATAAAATGCTCTTTGCTGTGAAACTAGTTCAGTAGTTTCTTGTATTAACTCCTCAATGTAATTATTTTTATAAGACAATTATTAAGAAACACACAGAATGGCAATTGCTGGTAGATAATAATTGAATCTGAAAATTTATAAAATAAGGTAGAACGCTCCAAGAAGTAATATTACTATTGGTTAGGAGTGAAAAAGAGAGTAGAATTTGAATGTCCAGCTTTAGGGAAAAGAGTGTTAGAGATAGTTTAGTTCTAGTAACGGCCAATAGAGGCGCTGCTGCAGGACCCGCCAGTTTCTGTATCTATTGCCCTTCTCTTAGTTACCTCTTTGGCTGGAATAAACCGCCACAGTCTTTATGTTATTCCCAGTTTCGCTTTGGAAGGTCGTTCGTAGGTATCTTATACGTACCTTGCTTATACGTACCTTGGTTCATAGGCTCTTGTTCTCCCTGACTGCCAGTGTGTGTGTGTTGGAGTCGTGTCTGTGATTTAGCCCGGCAAACTGTAATCTCGGTATTGGAGTGATCATAATATTAACTCGGTGACATGTCTGACTCAAATGTGTGCTCCTTCTGTTCACGCCCGTCTCATTTAAGAGAAACAATAAGTTGCAAGACGCTTTGCGTCTCTAGCTGCTATCACATCATCTGGGCAATTAACAACTTTAGTTTACTTGAACAAAAAAAAGGTGAACCAATCATTTCCCCAACTTTTCTGACCGGAACAAATGGAACTAAATGGGATCTACAATTGTTTCCATATGGTACAGCGAGTGGATCAGATAAATATGTCGGATTATACCTTTGTAATCCCAATGATACCGAGAAAGAGATTAATTTCACTTTATCGGTTTTAAATAAACAAAGAAACAAGTGTAGTATCGCAAAAAGTAGAAAAGAAAAAGATTGGAATGAACTTAGGTTGGAGGTTTCCTGAATTCATTTCTAGAGAAGAATTATTCGAGGCAGAGAGTGATTTGCTCCCCAACGACACATTGACTATATTGTGCGAAATACAAGTCATTGATGACCTAGAAGAGTCTTGTAGTTATAAGAAGTACATTGGAATGGAAGAAGTGTGCCAAGACTTGAAGGAGCTGTTGACAAGTTGTGATTTGAGCGATGTGACTATATCTATTGGCAGTAACAAGTATCCTGCTCACAGAACTATCCTTGCTGCTAGGAGCCCAGTATTCGCTGCAACATTCAAGCACGATTTCCTCGAGAACAGAACCAACGTTATTGAGGTAACCGACATTGAACCTAAAGTTATGGAACAAGTTCTCCAATATATTTATACTGGGAGCTGTCCTGAAATTAAAGAAATGGCTGCAGACATAATTGTAGCCGCAGAGAAATATGATTTAGCGAGACTGAAGAAACTCTGCGAAGAGACTCTCTCTGAACTGCTCAACCCTGAAAATACTGCAGCAACTCTGATTGCTGCTGATTTATGCAATTCAAAACAGCTGAGAGATGAGACATTGGACTATATCTGCAAACATTTGAAAGAGGTACACCATACCAGCGGCTGGAACAAGATGACAGAATCACATCCGCATTTGGAATTGGAGGTGCTCAGAGCCTTTGCTTACAGAAACACTACAATACTATAGTTATAAGAATTGATTCCTTCAGCCCAAAACTGTCTTCAACATGTTTTTATTACCAAACATTTAATGAAGATGTAGAAATTCATCGTGCATCCTCTTGTTAATTATATTTCAGAGTGCCCAGCAGCTGACCCCAAAGTCAAGTTGTAAACGTAACAATGTGAAGAGGAAAGCACAAGGATATAGACTATTAGAGAAGAAAAAAAATCATTGAAAGTGATTTACTGACAGTTTCTCCTATTTAACATTTTCATGGTTGTAATGGAAATTTGAACAACTTTTAATAAGCTCATAAACAACAAGGTTTTTCACTTGCTAATTATTGTTAAATGTTATTTATTACTTGTCACTATACGCAACTAAGACTAGTCTCGGGAAGGTTGTCACCCTTGTCCCCATGAAGGTTTTTATGAAATTGAAATTGTGTAATTAATTTAGTGGCTTACTTAATAAATAAAATCCTTAGCCCTACCTGCCTATAAAAGATCAGTAATCTGTAGACAACTTGTTCTGATTAGCTGCATAACTGAATTTGGGTATAAATAAATAGCATTTTATATTAAAAAAAAAAAAATGGAAAAAAGTATTCCTTTTAAAATCATAGAAACTTACTAACTAATAAGTTTGAAACCTAGGTATTTATAAAGTTATTACAAATTGTTCACGTTTCTAAGTTCGTTAGAAGATGTCAGATACAACAAGCCACTGGCTGTGATAGAATCAAAAAATATATCGGGTGAAATACTTAGGTTTTGCTTCTTTTTTAACTATTCTGAATTGATGAATGTTTTCCTTATAATGAGATTCTAAAAGAGATATTTTTGCTAAACTGCATAAAAAATTTTTCTTATATTTATTTTGTTCATTGTCTTATGTGGATTGCAAAAATAAATTTATTTCTATAATTACCATGTTTATTGTCTTATGTGGATTGCAAAAATAAATTTATTTCTATAATTACCTTGTTCATTGTCTTATGTGGATTGCAAAAATAAATTTATTTCTATAATTACCTTGTTCATTGTCTTATGTGGATTGCAAAAATAAATTTATTTCTATAATTACCTTGTTCATTGTCTTATGTGGATTGCAAAAATAAATTTATTTCTATAATTACCTTGTTCATTGTCTTATGTGGATTGCAAAAATAAATTTATTTCTATAATTACCTTGTTCATTGTCTTATGTGGATTGCAAAAATAAATTTATTTCTATAATTACCTTGTTCATTGTCTTATGTGGATTGCAAAAATAAATTTATTTCTATAATTACCTTGTTCATTGTCTTATGTGGATTGCAAAAATAAATTTATTTCTATAATTACCTTGTTCATTGTCTTATGTGGATTGCAAAAATAAATTTATTTCTATAATTACCTTGTTCATTGTCTTATGTGGATTGCAAAAATAAATTTATTTATATAATTACCTTGTGGATTGCAAAAATAAATTTATTTCTATAATTACCTTGTTCATTGTCTTATGTGGATTGCAAAAATAAATTTATTTCTATAATTACCTTGTTCATTGTCTTATGTGGATTGCAAAAATAAATTTATTTCTATAATTACCTTGTTCATTGTCTTATGTGGATTGCAAAAATAAATTTATTTCTATAATTACCTTGTTCATTGTCTTATGTGGATTGCAAAAATAAATTTATTTCTATAATTACCTTGTTCATTGTCTTATGTGGATTGCAAAAATAAATTTATTTCTATAATTACCTTGTTCATTGTCTTATGTGGATTGCAAAAATAAATTTATTTCTATAATTACCTTGTTCATTGTCTTATGTGGATTGCAAAAATAAATTTATTTCTATAATTACCTTGTTCATTGTCTTATGTGGATTGCAAAAATAAATTTATTTCTATAATTACCTTGTTCATTGTCTTATGTGGATTGCAGAATAAATTTATTTCTATAATTACCTTGTTCATTGTCTTATGTGGATTGCAAAAATAAATTTATTTCTATAATTACCTTGTTCATTGTCTTATGTGGATTGCAAAAATAAATTTATTTCTATAATTACCTTGTTCATTGTCTTATGTGGATTGCAAAAATAAATTTATTTCTATAATTACCTTGTTCATTGTCTTATGTGGATTGCAAAAATAAATTTATTTCTATAATTACCTTGTTCATTGTCTTATGTGGATTGCAAAAATAAATTTATTTCGCAAGGTAATTATATAAATAAATTTATTTTTGCAATCCACATAAGACAATGAACAAGGTAATTATAGAAATAAATTTATTTTTGCAATCGACATAAGACAATGAACAAGGTAATTATAGAAATAAATTTATTTTTGTAATCCAAATAAGACAAGGAACAAGGTAATTATAGAAATACATTTTTTTTTTTTTGCAATCCACATAAGACAATGAACAAGGTAATTATAGAAATAAATTTATTTCATTTTTCATAAGCTACTAATTTCTATAGCTTTACTAGTTTTTTATTTTTTGCTGTTCTATATTTATAAAATCTGAAAATGTCATTTATTTTCAGCGATAATTTATAGAAAGTACATTATATATAAATTCAAGCATAAGCCGTTAGTATAATAGTAGAAAGTGAATTCTTCAATATGTGTTCTGTGCATAATGACATAGTAGTTTGAGAAATTTCCTTGAACAAAAATGACACAATAAATATTAGTTCTGTTTTCTTTTTAAATTGTCATGGGTTTAGGTTTTCTAGTACTTCTGTAAGGAGGCTACTTATTATGGCTACTTATATATGTCCAGGTAAATGAGCATATCATTTGTACTTTTATTATTACAGACCCAATATCAATATATTATTAAATATAAAAACTGATTCATTAAAAAGTAGAAGTAATAGTATTAAAGGTGAACAGAACAAAATTTAAAAAGGAAAGAATATACAAGATAATCAGTAAAAACATAACTACAGCATAACCCCAGTCTGTTAATTTAATCTGCATGTCCCTGTAAATGAGTATGTGTATATGAAGCATTGTAATAACTACATAAGTAATATTAGCACATTTCCCTTATAGGAAATCAGCTATTGAGGTTGTACTCATGACGAGATTTTCGAAAAATGTCTTCAAATGTCCATCGATCCTACCCAGGAGATAATGAAAAGAGGTCTGTTCAAAATGATATATATATATATATATATATATATATATATATATATATATATATATATATTGTAACGGTCGAGCCTGAGAGCCACCCCGCTGTCTCTATATCTATGAGATCCGAGTGACTAGTACTAGGCTTGAAACGAGGTAGCAGCACCTGTCAAGGGAGGAGAGCAGACCCCTGTGAGTCCAAAGGGCAATCTCGGAGGAAGAATGAACCAGTCGACTCCCAAGATGCAACAAGAGCGTAAGTGTTTCTTTAATTAGCTAGCCTAAATGTGCTATACCTCGGATTAAATAGGTAAATTAGCTCTTATAGCAGAGATGGTGGAAACAAAAATGCTTGCCGTGCAATATAAGACCCGGAGAAGTAGCCGGTACATAGTTTACATTTAAATATTAATGAAAATAATAAACCTTTCATTATATAAATTGGCGCCCAACGTGAAAGGGCACGGCTTAAACATTTTTTTTAAATTTAAACATTTAAAATATTTATTTAGGTTATTCATTTAAAAAAAAAAAAAAATTTAATTAACATAGATTATAAAAATGGATATTAATACTAATAGCAAAAGTTTTGAGGATAGGATTAGTGATGTAGAACAGAAAAGTGATAATTTGGATCTTGAAAATCTATCTATTGAAAGTGAACCGTTAGAGGGAACACAGACCAATAATATCATATATAAAGATCAGGCTAGACATATAATTCAATTAGAGGATTCGGGAATACCGTTATCTACTGAGATAGCAAATTTGAGCTTTTTGGGTTTTGAACAACCGCGAGGAACTTCTACCAGAATAATAGATAATTTAAACGGTTTAAAAGGACAAAAAGAGGTCAGTAGTCCTATCGAAAAAGATCAAAACATGCTGGAAGCTATAATGAACTTAATAAAAGCAGGAAATACTAAATTGGAAGCCAAACTAGAAGAAAATAATAACAAACTAGAACAAAATAATAATAAACTAGAAGAAAATAATAACAAACTCGAAGAAAATAATAACTAACTAGAAGAATTTAAACAAGAAGTTAGAAATAGTATTGAATCATTGAAAATAGATATCGAACAAACTCGAGTAGATGTATCAAACGTGAGAAAAGAATTTATGAATGAGATAAATAATCTTAAAAACGAAAATGAAATAAACTTAAAATCTTTAGAGAATAGGTTAGCAGGTGAAACAGAAAATTTAAAAAAAGAAACCGTTCAGACTAGAGAACTACTAAAAACGGAATTAATGGATGAAATGGATGCCAAAATAATAGAAACCCGACAAGAATGCCATCAACAGAAAAACTTAATTCGGAATGAATTAAAAGGGGAAATTGAGCATGAAAAGATTATTCAAGGGAAGATAAATGATCAAATAAATCTAAATATTCAGAAAATTACTCATGAAAATAAACAAATAATTGAAGATAGATCGTTAATACAAATAGAGAATTTATTAGAGACAGATTTCAAAATAGGAGGTATAGCTGATGAAATGGAAAATATCCGGCAAGAATTAAAAAAAGTTCAGATAGGTCATTTGCCCAACTATAAAGAAATTAGAGTCAATCCTGAAGCGAGATGTCCTAAATTTAGTGATAGTCGACAGGAGAGCCCTACTGACTTTCTGTCTGAATTAGAAAATTATTTTAACATTTATGGAGTAGATGCATGGGGAAAACAAGAGTTAACTATTTCAGAGTGCATGAGGGGAGTTCCCAGAACTTGGTGGCTGATTGAAAAGGAATTTATTAGAAATATCATTCATTTTAAAGAAAGATTTTTAAATAAATATTGGGGAGAAGATAGGCAGGATGAATGTAGAAATCAAATTACCAATGGGAAATATCGCACAGGAGAAAATTTAACTATTGATGATTATGCCAGGAAATTATTTAAAGACTGTAAATATCTTAATCCACCTTTTCCCGAGTCTTATCAAATAAAATGCATAATAAAACACTTCCCATGGCAAATACAATGTATCTTGGGGGTCGGCCAAATCAGTAATAAAGAGAAATTTCTTGACCTTTTACAAAAATTACCAGCTCAGGATATCATGAGGGGAACGGATGGAGAAGAAAATCGTGAGAATGGGGGAAACAACCCAAATAGAGTAAGAAATAGACAAAGAGAAATTTCGATAAAGAATAGGGATCAAAATTCATGGAGTAGGCCACCAGGTTATAACAGGAGACATAGTCATTTCCCCCCTAGTAAGAGCTTTCACCCAAGAAACCCGGCTAATGTTTCCCGACAATTTTATAATAGTGGAAATTCTAATTACAAACCACTCAACAAAAATTTTGGAAGAGGTAATGGGAGATTTGAAAATAGAAATTATAAAAAAAAAAAAATTTATTAGTAATATAGAATAGATAATATATTTATTGTTACAAATAAAAATAAAATAATATATCGTGTTAATTAAATATAAAATAATATAATAAAAAAAAATAAATAAAAAAAAAAATTTAGTAATATTAAAATAAATAAAAATATATAATATATTTATTGTTATAAAAAAAAAAAAAAAAAAAAAATTGGTAATATTAAAATAAATAAAAATATATAATATATTTATTGTTATAAATAAAAAAATAAATAATAATAGTAATATTAAAAGAAATAAAAATATATAATATATTTATTGTTTTAAAAAATAAAAAAAAAAAAATTTATATAAAATATAATTTTTTTTCTCTCTGGGTGGGCATATGTAACGGTCGAGCCTGAGAGCCACCCCGCTGTCTCTATATCTATGAGATCCGAGTGACTAGTACTAGGCTTGAAACGAGGTAGCAGCACCTGTCAAGGGAGGACAGCGGAGCCCTATGAGTCCAAAGGGCAATCGCCGAGGACTGGAATGAGCAGTCGACTCCCAAGATGCAACAAGAGCGTAAGTGTTTCTTTAATTAGCTAGCCTAAATGTGCTATATCTCGGATTAAATAGGTAAATTAGCTCTTATAGCAGAGATGGTGGAAACAAAAATGCTTGCCGTGCAATATAAGACCCGGAGAAGTAGCCGGTACATAGTTTAAATTTAAATATTAATGAAAATAATAAACCTTTCATTATAATATATATATATATATATATATATATATATATATATATATATATATATAGATAGATAGATAGATAGATATTTGTCTGTTAACGCTCTAGTGGTTGCAATTTGTGTTTACCAAACTAGATATTTAAATGTTTTATGTATAAAGAGATGAAGTTCGTTAATGGCTGAAATCGGACCAGTGGGAGGGGGATTTTTGAAAATTCGGTTAAGTCCGATCAAAGCCTTAGACTAAAAAAGCCTTGTTACAGGTTTTCCATTCATTCTTTTTATAACAATGCTCAAAAAAGTAAATATTTTCATTGGAGAAAATTTTAACGCAAAGGAGAATATAATTTGTTAGCGATATAACCATTGTTAATACAAATGAGGGAGATGAACACTGAAGTGAAACATCAATCCTAAGCATTGACACATAGGTTAGAGGATACTCTGGGAGTTACGGATATGAAATAAGACAGTTACTAACTCAGTTCAAAAGAGTTCAAGCAGTGTTACGAAAAGTGTTACTGTCATAATGGCAACAACGTTGGACTAGACAGATAAAGGACTACAGTTAAAAATCTTTGGTCTTATCTAATTACTCAATGGGCATGGTACAACTAATTGATATTTTTTTTCGATTTAATAAAAGATAAATTTACAGCCCTGTGACTACTCAATTCTGCAGACATATCAAGACCTCATTTATGAATGCAGATTACCCAATGAAGTACAGACAAACTAATACACACTATAAAAAGACTAATGTGGTATGTGATAGTGTAATTAGATCTTAAGATCAATATATTTACGCTCCCGTTGAAAGGTGGAATACTTATTAAAACTGATTAATGTATTGTAAACAGGATTTCAAAATGCAATACAGACTTTATTCTACACTGAATCATGTAACAAATTATGTTTCACTAATTATCATGTATATGTATTTTCTTTTTTGAAAAATTCTTAAAATTAATTTGTTTTTTGTTAATTGTTAGAACATAATATTTTCTAGTGACTCTGTTTTACTTTATAAAAACAAAGGTCTGTCACGCAGGGGCTGCGTAAACTAAGCCACGATAACATATTTGCATTTATCTTGTATAATGAAGGTCTCATGAAAACCATTTAAGATTCGAATAATGTGGTTTATTACACAACAGAGTATTGTTTATGTAACATGAGTAGAAGTGGGGGTTTCCTGAAAAATGCAAATATCTCGGTTAATATTCATGATAGAGAATAAATGTAAATAACAATATTTATAGTAAATTCAATTTGTAATAAGATTGGTTCTATACAATTTTTTGATCGGACTTATGGTAACCGAATTTCCAAAAATCACCCTCCCACTGGTCCGATTTCAGCCATTAACGAACTTGATCTATCTTTTTATTGGGTTGTAACACATGAAGTGTCCGATTTTTTAAACCCTAATCTTTATAAAGGATTAAAACGTTGTGTGTTGATTCCAAGCAAAATATTTACCATCTATAATAAACATTTGTTAATCCTCTAGTCGCAAGCTATGTTTGTTTTTGTCCCAAGTAGGCTTACATAATTTAGTTTAATATCAATCGGGAACATGGAAACACGAGATTCTCGGATAATTTTCTTTTACGAGTATAAACTTGGTCATTCCGCAGCCCAGTCAGCAAGGAATATTAATCATGCGTTTGGCGAAGGAAGTGCTAATGAAAGAACTATTCGTCGTTGGTTTTCAAAATTTTCTTCAGGAGATACGACTTTAGAAAATCAGCCCCATGGACGACCTCACTCATCAGTGGAGGACGAAGATCTTAAAAAAACTGTTGAAGAAGACCCTCATAAAACAGTCAGAGAACTTGCGTCAGAGCTAGGCACAAGTCATATGACGGTCTCCAGGCATTTAAAAACGATTGGAAAGGTGAAAAAGCTTGATTCCTGGATCCCACACGAGCTCAACGAACGTCAGCAGTTAAAACGCCAAGAGACGTGTGTTTCTTTGCTTGCTCGTCAAAGAACCACCTACCACATGTTTCAATACAGACAGTGAACAAATTAAAGGAGTTGGGCTATGAAGTCCTACCACACCCCCCATATTCCCCTGATCTATCTCCTACAGACTACCACTTTTTTCGGAGTTTGGACAACGTTTTGCGAGGAAACTTTTTTACAGATGATTTAGACATTAAAAATGCATTTTCTGAATTTCTTTCAACACGTGACACAAACTTTTTCAAAAGTGGGATAGAAAACTTGGTAAGTCGTTGGCAGAAGTGTATTGAAAATGATGGTAAATACTTTGAATGAATAATATTTCAGATTCGATCACAATTTTTCATTTTTTTCCTGATTCTACAAACCGTCATTTCATATGTTACAACCCAATACATAAAACATTTAAATAACTAGTTTGGTAACAATACAACAAAAATTGCAACCACTAGAGCGTTAACAGACAAATATATATATATATATATATATATATATATATATATCATTTTGAACAGACCTCATTTTCATTATCTCCTGGGTAGGATCGATGGACATTTGAAGACATTTTTCGAAAATCTCGTCATGAGTACAACCTCAATAGCTGATTTCCTATAAGGGAAATGTGCTAATATTACTTATGTAGTCATTACAATGCTTCATATGCACCTACTCATTTGCAGGGACATGCAGATTAAATTAACAGCCTTCAGACTGGGGTTATGCTGTAGTTATGTTTTTACTGATTATCTTGTATATTCTTTCCTTTTTAAATTTGTTTTGATCACATTTAATATTATTACTTCTACTTTTTAATGAATCAGTTTTTATATTTAATAATATATTGATATTGGGTCTGTAATAATAAAAGTACAAATGATATTCTCATTTACCTGGAACAAGCAGATTAAATAAGTAGCCTCCTTACAGGAGTACTAGAAAACCTAAACCCATGACAATTTTAAAAGAAAACAGAACTAATATTGTGTCATTATCGTTCAAGGAAATTTTTCCAACTACTATGTCATTAAGCACAGAACACATATTGAAGAGTTCACTTTCTAATATTATACTAACGGCTTATGTTTGAATTTATATATAATGTACTTTCTATAAATTATCGCAGAAAATAAATGACATTTTTAGATTTTATAAATATAGAACACCAAAAAAAAAAAAAAAAAATAGTAAAGCTATAGAAATTAGTAGCTTATCGAAAATGAAATAAATTTATTTTTGCAATCCACCTAAGACAATGAACAAGGTAATTATAGAAATAAATTTATTTTTGCAATCCACATAAGACAATGAACAAGGTAATTATAGAAATAAATTTATTTTTGCAATCCACATAAGACAATGAACAAGGTAATTATAGAAATAAATTTATTTTTGCAATCCACATAAGACAATGAACAAGGTAATTATAGAAATAAATTTATTTTTGCAATCCACATAAGACAATGAACAAGGTAATTATAGAAATAAATTTATTTTTGCAATCCACATAAGACAATGAACAAGGTAATTATAGAAATAAATTTATTTTTGCAATCCACATAAGACAATGAACAAGGTAATTATAGAAATAAATTTATTTTTGCAATCCACATAAGACAATGAACAAGGTAATTATAGAAATAAATTTATTTTTGCAATCCACATAAGACAATGAACAAGGTAATTATAGAAATAAATTTATTTTTGCAATCCACATAAGACAATGAACAAGGTAATTATAGAAATAAATTTATTTTTGCAATCCACATAAGACAATGAACAAGGTAATTATAGAAATAAATTTATTTTTGCAATCCACATAAGACAATGAACAAGGTAATTATAGAAATAAATTTATTTTTGCAATCCACATAAGACAATGAACAAAATAATTATAAAAGAAATTTTATATGCAGTTTAGCAAAAATATCTCTTTTAGAATCTCATTATAAGGAAAACATTCATTAATTTAGAATAGTTAAAAAAGAAGCAAAACCTAAGTATTTCGCCAATATATTTTTGATTCTATCACAGCCAGTTGCTCGTTGTATCTGACATCTAACGAACTTAGAAACGTGAACAATTTGTAATAACTCTATAAATAACAAGGTTTCAACCTTATTAGTTAGTAAGTTTCTATGATTTTAAAAGGAATCCTTTTTTCCCGTTTTTTTAATCAATTTCTTTTTGATTCATATAGAGATGATTGATCTTTGCCACACTTTTTAAAATATGTGATTTATTAACTTTAAATTTCAGTTATTACACCTAATCAGAACGAGTTGTCTACAGATTACCGATCTTTTATAGGCAGGAAGGGCTAAGGATTTTATTTATTAAGTTAGCCACTAAATTAATTACACGATTTCAATTTCATAAAAACCTTAATCCCAATCAGGTTAGAAAAGGGTGACAACCTTCCCGAGACTAGTCTTAGTTGCGTATAGTGACAAGTAATAAATAACATTTAACAATAATCAGCAAGTGAAAAACCTTGTTGTTTATGAGCTTATTAAAAGTTGTTCAAATTTCCATTACAACCTTGAAAATGTTAAATAGGAGAAACTGTTAGCAATTTTTTTTCTTCTCTAATAGTCTATATCCTTGTGCTTTCCTCTTCACATTGCTACGTTTACAACTTGACTTTGGAGTCAGCTGCTGGGCACTCTGAAATATAATTAACAAAAGGATGCACGATGAATTTCTACATCTTCATTAAATGTTTGGTAATAAAAACATGTTGAAAACAGTTTTGCGCTGAAGGAATCAATACTTTTAACTATAGTATTGTAGTGTTTCTGTAAGCAAAGGCTCTGAGCACCTCCAATTCCAAATGCGGATGTGATTCTGTCATCTCGTTCCAGCCGCTGGTATGGTGTACCTCTTTGATATGTTTGCAGATATAGTCCAATGTCTCATCTCTCAGCTGTTTTGAATTGCATAAATCAGCAGCAATCAGAGTTGCTGCAGCATTTTCAGGGTTGAGCAGTTTGGAAAGAGTCTCTTCGCAGAGTTTCTTCAGTCCCGCTAAATCATATTTCTCTGCGGCTACAATTATGTCTGCAGCCATTTCTTTAATTCCAGGACAGCTCCCAGTGTAAATATAAAGGAGAACTTGTTCCATAACTTTAGGTTCAATGTCGGTTACCTCAATAACGTTGGTTCCGTTCTCGAGGAAATCTTCCTTGAATGTTGCAGCGAATACTGGGCTCCTAGCAGCAAGGATAGTTTTGTGAGCAGGATACTTGTTACTACCAATAGATATAGTCACTTCGCTCAAATCAACAGTTCCTTCAAGTCTTGGCACACTTCTTCCATTTCAAAGTACTTCTTATAACTACAAGGCTCTTCTAGGTCATCAATGACTTGTAATTCGCACAATATGGTCAATCTGTCGTTGGGGAGCAAATCACTCTGTGTCTTGAATAATTCTTCTCTAGAAATGAATTCAGGAGACCCAAAACCTAAACCCTTTCCAATCTTTTTGTTTTGTGGTGTTAGGGCCATATACTTGTTTCTTTGTTTATTTAAAACCGATAAAGTGAAATTAACTACTTTCTCGGAATCATTAGGATTACAAAGGTATAATCCGACATATTTATCTGATCCACTCGATGTACCATATGGATACAAATGTAGATTCCATTTAGTTCCATTTGATCCGGTTAGAAAAGTTCGGGAAATGATTGGTTCACCTTTCTTTTTTCCATGTAAACTAAAGTTGTTAATTAACCAGATGATGTTATAGCATCTAGGGACGCAAAGCGCCCTGAAACTTATTGTTTCTCTTAAATGAGACGGGCGTGAACAGAAGGAGCACACATTTGAGTCAGACATGTCACCGAGTTAATATTATGATCACTCCAATAGCGAGATTACAGTTTGCCGGGCTAAATCACAGACACGACTCCAACACACACACACACACTGGCAGTCAGGGAGAACAAGAGCTTATAAACGACCTTCCAATGGGAAACTGGGAATAACAGAGAAAGATAAAGTGAGGGATTATTATCACAGTAGGTAAGAGAAGGGCAATAGATATAGAAATTGGCGGGTCCTGCAGCAGCGCCTCTATCGGCCATTACTAGAACTAAACTATCTCTAAATAAATAAATAAATGACCTATCTCCTTTCTCTAAATAAACGACCTTCCAAAGTGAAACTGGGATTATGACAAGGTGAGGGATTGTTATCACAGTACATAGATAGAGAAGGGAAAGTATATAGAAATTGGCGGGCTCTCCAACAGCGCCTCTATCGGCCGTTACTAGAACTAAACTATCTCTAAATAAATAAATAAATGACCTATCTCCTATTTCTAAATAAACGACCTTCCAAAGCGAAACTGGGATTAAGATAAGGTGAGGGACTATCATCACAGTAGATAAGAGAAGGGTAATGTATATAGAAATTGGCGGGTCCTGCAGCAGGGCCTCTATCGGCCGTTACTAGAACTAAACTATCTCTAAATAAATGACCTATCTCCTTTCTCTAAATAAACGACCTTCCAAAGTGAAACTGGGATTAAGATAAGGTGAGGGATTGTTATCACAGTACATAGATAGAGAAGGGCAATAGATATAGAAATTGGCGGGCCCTCCTGCAGCGCCTCTATCGGCCGTTACTAGAACTAAACTATCTCTAAATAAATAAATAAATGACCTATCTCCTATTTCTAAATAAACGACCTTCCAAAGTGAAACTGGGATTAAGATAAAGTGAGGGGTTATTATCACAGTAGATAAGAGAAGGGCAATAGTTATAGAAATTGGAGGGTTCCTGGAGCAGCGCCTCTATCGGCCGTTACTAGAACTAAACTTCTCTAAATAAATAAATAAATGACCTATCTCCTATTTCTAAATAAACGACCTTCCAAAGCGAAACTGGGATTAAGATAAAGTGAGGGATTATTATCACAGTAGATAAGAGAAGGGCAAAAGATATAGAAATTGGCGGGCCCTCCAGCAGCGCCTCTATCGGCCGTTACTAGAACTAAACTATCTCTAAATAAATGACCTATCTCCTATTTCTAAATAAACGACCTTCCAAAGTGAAACTGGGATTAAGATAAAGTGAGGGATTATTATCACAGTAGATAAGAGAAGGGCAAAGTATATAGAAATTGGCGGGTTCCTGCAGCAGCGCCTCTATCGGCCGTTACTAGAACTAAACTATCTCTAAATAAATGACCTATCTCCTTTCTCTAAATAAACGACCTTCCAAAGTGAAACTGGGATTAAGACAAGGTGAGGGATTATTATCACAGTAGATAAGAGAAGGGCAATAGATATAGAAATTGGGGGGCCCTCCAGCAGCGCCTCTATCGGCCGTTACTAGAACTAAACTTTCTCTAAATAAATAAACAAATGACCTATCTCCTATTTCTAAATAAACGACCTTCCAAAGCGAAACTGGGATTAAGATAAAGTGAGGGATTATTATCACAGTAGATAAGAGAAGGGCAATAGATATAGAAATTGGCGGGTTCCTGCAGCAGCGCCTCTATCGGCCGTTACTAGAACTAAACTTCTCTAAATAAATAAATAAATGACCTATCTCCTATTTCTAAATAAACGACCTTCCAAAGCGAAACTGGGATTAAGATAAAGTGAGGGATTATTATCACAGTAGATAAGAGAAGGGCAAAAGATATAGAAATTGGCGGGCCCTCCAGCAGCGCCTCTATCGGCCGTTACTAGAACTAAACTATCTCTAAATAAATGACCTATCTCCTATTTCTAAATAAACGACCTTCCAAAGTGAAACTGGGATTAAGATAAAGTGAGGGATTATTATCACAGTAGATAAGAGAAGGGCAAAGTATATAGAAATTGGCGGGTTCCTGCAGCAGCGCCTCTATCGGCCGTTACTAGAACTAAACTTTCTCTAAATAAATAAACAAATGACCTATCTCCTATTTCTAAATAAACGACCTTCCAAAGCGAAACTGGGATTAAGATAAGGTGAGGGACTATCATCACAGTAGATAAGAGAAGGGCAATGTATATAGAAATTGGCGGGTCCTGCAGCAGCGCCTCTATCGGCCATTACTAGAACTAAACTATCTCTAAATAAATGACCTATCTCCTTTCTCTAAATAAACGACCTTCCAAAGTGAAACTGGGATTAAGATAAGGTGAGGGATTGTTATCACAGTACATAGATAGAGAAGGGCAATGTATATAGAAATTGGCGGGCCCTCCAGCAGCGCCTCTATCGGCCATTACTAGAACTAAACTAGCTCTAAATAAATAAATAAATGACCTATCTCCTATTTCTAAATAAACGACCTTCCAAAGCGAAACTGGGATTAAGATTAAGTGAGGGATTATTATCACAGTAGATAAGAGAAGGGCAATAGATATAGAAATTGGCGGGCCCTCCAGCAGCGCCTCTATCGGCCGTTACTAGAACTAAACTATCTCTAAATAAATAAATAAATGACCTATCTCCTATTTCTAAATAAACGACCTTCCAAAGTGAAACTGGGATTAAGATAAAGTGAGGGGTTATTATCACAGTAGATAAGAGAAGGGCAATAGATATAGAAATTGGCGGGTTCCTGCAGCAGCGCCTCTATCGGCCGTTACTAGAACTAAACTTCTCTAAATAAATAAATGACCTATCTCCTATTTCTAAATAAACGACCTTCCAAAGCGAAACTGGGATTAAGATAAAGTGAGGGATTATTATCACAGTAGATAAGAGAAGGGCAAAAGATATAGAAATAGGCGGGCCCTCCAGCAGCGCCTCTATCGGCCGTTACTAGAACTAAACTATCTCTAAATAAATGACCTATCTCCTATTTCTAAGTAAACGACCTTCCAAAGTGAAACTGGGATTAAGATAAAGTGAGGGATTATTATCACAGTAGATAAGAGAAGGGCAATAGATATAGAAATTGGCGGGTTCCTGCAGCAGCGCCTCTATCGGCCGTTACTAGAACTAAACTTTCTCTAAATAAATAAACAAATGACCTATCTCCTATTTCTAAATAAACGAACTTCCAAAGTGAAACTGGGATTAAGACAAGGTTGGGGAATGTTATCACAGTAGATAAGAGAAGGGCAATAGATATAGAAATTGGCGGGTTCCTGCAGCAGCGCCTCTATCGGCCGTTACTAGAACTAAACTGCCCAGACCAGGGGTCTCCAAACTTTCCAGCCTTGGGGCCATACTGATTACTCCAGTAAGTTCCGAGGGCCAAAACCATATTATCATTGTTGCCGGAATTTTATAAGAGTCTTCCACTGACACAATTTGTGTGTCTTCTGTTATTGGTACTACTTATTTGTGTGAGAAGACCTTCTCCAAAATGAAGTACACAAAAAGTGTTTACAGATCTAAATTAACTGATGAGCATCTTAAATCTCTTTTAATAATTGGTACAAGTAAAATTAGTCCACAACTACAAACTATTGTCAGTGGAAAATCTCAATTACATAAATCTCATTAGTATTTCATACGACATTATGCTTGTTATAAGTTATGTTTTTATTTAAAATGTATAAAATCTTAGTCTGATTCATTTCAATAATTTGTTAGTTATTATATACTGAAGTTAAATTTTCTGCATATTATACATGTCTTTACTCATTACAATTCTGTGTTTCTTTATCCAACTTATCACAAACACAAAAACAATAAGCTTACAACAATGTTACGAGTAGTTAGCCCATGAACATATCAATGTAGATGTCATATTAATAATTATTCAACATAAAATTAGAATACTTCAGTAAACTAAATTTAATTTGCTATAAAAAATATGTTCTCTAAAAGGAGTTTTCAAGTATGCAAGCTCTCCGCGGGCCGGACAAAATCTGTCCGCGGGCCGGATGTGGCCCTCGGGCCGTAGTTTGGAGACCCCTGGTCTAGGGGAATTCTCATCAAGCATTGCATCAGTCAAGAGGTGGAAGGCATCGCTTCGGAATGTGAGGTCCCCGGAAACTGCGGGAGTTCATCAGTTTATTGATTGATTCTTTTAATAGAAATAAAAAAAAAGTGCGACGC
>JADPXZ010000030.1:0-35571 GCA_019009955.1 Riptortus pedestris
AGTAACGGAAGACCGAGATGGTAGGCCACTTTTTTGTTTTAATTTTTTTCTGAAAAATGAACCGTCTTGGGTCTTTTTAACTAATGTTTCAAAAAGTGTTGTCATTAAGTTCACATATGTAAAAACAAGCGAAATATTCAAAATTAATAGATTTTTTGTAACCCAAAGGTTAGATGTCAATCTGTCCAAACCATCTCCAAGGGTTATCAATGGACAACTAACTGGGATGGTGATGGATCATGCAGTATAATAGGGCAACCTAAAAAAAAATGAATAAAACAGTAGACTGATTTTTTAATTTGTTATATTTAACAATATTCCAATTTAGAAAATTACGAATATTCATATTATTTTGGTAAGTATACTGACTATTAGGGACCATTAATAATTAATTATCAATGTAAAACATAAAAGGAAATTAACAATGTAAAAAAAAATCTTTTTAACCATAACGAAAAGTAATAAAAATTATAAAAAAAAATATAAAACTATCTGTCTTCTGCAGACATAATCCGGATATATCAGATTGAAGTAAAGGCATGTCTTTGAATCTCTGCACACTTCTTCTATCACTTTTTGGGCAAAATAGTAAAAACTTGAGAAAACGTTATGAAAGAATAATCTTCATTTGCCAACTCTGAAAACGATTTGAAAGAATAATTCGCTTGTAGAAACAGGACATTGAAGCGCGCCGTTCCCGTAATTTTTTTTTCACTCTATTGGGCCACAGAATATCGTCTGCAAAATCTCCCTATTCTACTGATGGGAAATTCTGTTATCATCCACTAGGAAGTCACGCCTCAACACGCATCGTTGCCACTCCTTAGGCACTTGTCAGCTTATCATACATCTAATTGGTCAAATATTACCTACATAGGAAGAATCCTTCAATACATATACTGTCATCAATCCTCCGTCTGGTGACTCTGTAGTCAATATCTCAGAAAACATTCTTCTCACAGCCTTCCTTTGTCAGTCTAGTTCTGGATCTATTTCAAGTTTTCATTTTATTCTGGCGTATCTTTGGCGCGTCAAACATTTCCACGTTTTGCCGTCCACCCTTTGTCCGCTCTCCAATGGCTTAGCTTAGTGGGGTAAGCGATACACTTGTTCAGGATAAACATAATGAAGCCAGATGTAACATTCTTTCAATCATTCAAATTCATAACTGCATGATACGAGATTCTGTGGTGTCACACGCTGATAGAATTTATCTGTACTTTGCTATTCAAAAACTTCCAGCCTTATGTCAAGTGCGTATATCGATAATGAGGGATCTGAAGAAGGGCATGGAAGAACTGAAGAACCAGAGCAGAGAAATCATGCTCTTGGAAAAATTGTTTCTATCAATGGTAGAGATACCACACTTTTTAATTAAACCAGAGTTTTACATTTTCTGGAGTCGCGCTCGGCCCCAACTCGAAGCCAAAGTTCTGGGAAGTGAGTAGATCGTCAGAGTTTGATTAGGGTGATCCAACATCCAAGAGTGTACTGCGTCGCTGAAGTCATTCTTGAATGGCCCATAATCGGCACGGTGCCAGGGGCTGCACTGTTGAATTAAGTGGCGGTAAAAGTAAAAATAAGTGATACCGTAGCCCGCAGAAGTTAATGGCCTCCAAGCGAAGATGTGATTGATGTTATCTCCATTAAAAGCAGGTCAGGAGCTCTTTATTGACACCTGACTTATTCGTTGAAAAATTTTTAAAACCAAACAAAGTGTCTGACAGTCAATCCATCCTGATTTATGGTCCTGACCAAAGCACCAGGGGCCGCTCCCACCATAATTTTGTCCGGTCAAAGCGCACTCAGGAAAACACAAAAACGGGGGGGGGGGAGCAAACATTGCCTGTTGGCACATATCCCGACTCTTTTAGGTTATACTAATTCTCCCCTTTACCTCTTGATGTGACTTGACCAATTTTGTTTGTATCTCCTTTTTGTTGCGATCACGTTTAGTCACCTGTGGGACTGTGGTATCGAACCCTGTTATTTTACATCCCAGGTATAAGAGATGTAATCATAAAGCTTCACGAAATAAAATTTTCCTGAGTGCTCATACCAACCTACGTGCTCGTAGTTTGTCATATGCGGAGCAATAATTCGGAAGTGGCTCCATCAATGTATATTTCTATATCGACAGTAGTTTGCAGCAGATTCTCTCCCTTGCATAAAGCCGAAAAAACCAATCCTTCTCCAGCATATTGATTTTCTTCCACAATTTTTGAGAACTTTTACATTATTTCAGCTCCTTTGCAAAACTGATAACTATTTGTCTGGATTGTGCTTTTGGCGTATCATTCCATAAGAAACATTTTTGCAAACCATTTAAACAGCAATGAGCTAGCAATTTGGTCGTAAAAGCTTCTCCTCTGCAGAAAGTTATATGGTTTTAAGGAAACGTTAGTCCACGCCTTTTTCTTTTGCTTTTTGATTGTACAGCAGTGCTAAAACGAGATAATTGGATATATTTCGTAGCAAGCATGCGACCTGACACAACACCTTGGGTTCTGTACCAACTATCAAGATCTAGCAGCCTGCTGCGAAGAACACCTTCATGGAAATGTTCTGTCGGTTTTTCTCTATTATTAAATGTCCGCTGCATCTAAAAAGAAAACTTACTTTTTTAAACATGGAGAGATGATATTCAACACGACAATAATCCACTTAATTATTAAGATGATAAAAAACAACAAAACAAACAGTTACTTAATTTTATTTTCCAGGTTTGTTTATTTTCTAAACTAAGTTTCATTCAATATTAAAAAATCTAACAGTTGTTGTAACTATCTATCTTCTTGTTTTTAAGCAGTTTTTTTTCAGAGTATCAGAGAGTGAAAATTTTAATATTGTAGTATGTAAGGTCAATTCTACTCAACTAACCAGTTATAATACTGTTCAACGAACATACAGGGATTAGAAGGACAGTTGCCATTGTATCCCCGACTGATCCTTCCACATGTTTTTTACTGTTGGGATCACAACAACAAATAGTATCACATGTTTGACACAAAACATTTTATTTGCTACTAGTCACCAAAACATGCACGAAATGACAAAGAAGCAAAAAAACAATCCAGGTCTAAAAAACCTAACAAACTTACCTTAAAAAGTTAGATCAAAGACGTCAAAAAAGACTTCACTGGAACTCGCTCTTCCTGTGTTCACTACTGCCATAACGATTTTCACTGATGGTGTCTCAGTGATTGCCAACATTCACAATCGATTAGAGCTCTAGATTCCTATTAGGGCTGGAAATATAAACTTGTCATTGGAATCCCGTAGTCCAGAACATCCTGGTCTCCGCCTACTTTACTTTGAGCGGAGTCAGCGTAATTCTAAATGAGAAGCCGAGAATTCAATGCTATTCAAAACGTTTTTCTTAGAAAACTATTATGCGAAGTTCTAGAGAATATAGAAGAAGAAGCGTAAAATAGAAATTATAACAGTTATTCAAAGCTTGGAAAAGCGCGACATTTTATGCGCAACTGGTTCACTTATTCACACAAAATCACATGAAGACTTGAGTAAACTCCACTCCTCATACAAAATTAGCGATTATGAGAAATTAACCAATTTACTAAGAGGAAACTTCCACCGTGCGCCATCTTAGACTATCCAGTAGAGTGCTGACAAAGACACATAACTCTACACTTGTTATTTTTCAGGCTTATGCCTAAAGATATCACAACCAGATCATTTCACTTAAAAGGAACGTACCTCCATGAACCGAATTAGGTATTACCCAATGCCGGGTACCCCCGTACAGCACCATAGTACGACCAACGGATTTGATGATCCAAATATATGGGAGAAAAAGGGAATACCCGCTTCTCCCTATTCTCCCCAAGTATTTTTGCATCATCAAATTCCTTTGCGAACTTGTCTCCTGTAATTGTTAAAGATTATATAATTACGGTAATCTCACTCCATATCCTGTGAGTATATCGATAAATTAATATTACCAACCACATATTTAGTTCTGAAGTTGAGTTATGTGTTGGAACTTCTGAGGAAACCGAAGTTGTTATAACCTCCCACAAGCACAAGTTAACTCTAATCACATTCAGTAGTAGACCGTTATCACTCACTGAGGAGGATGATGTGTAAGGGAAGGAGGGCGGAGTACCCCTATCCATTGGGATGCGTACACTGTCATGCGCAACAAGGATTTCACAAATACAGAGCCTACGGATTCTACCTTATGACCAGGGAAGTGATTTCTCAAGCAAGTAGGATGTACAATCACTTCACCGAGATGGTGAAAACTACACCAAAACTGTATTAAACGCCACCAAACCGCAGTTTCTATCATTCTGCGAGTCCAGCCATAATGTGAATCAGTTCTAAAGTTCAATTTCAGTAGAAAACAATGTTATTTTGTAGAAACCCCGAATTTCCTCTTACTTTTACGCATTTATTTTTCAACATTTCGTTACATAAGGTAGAAAAATCACTCATATAAATCTTACGTGTGTAAGAACAAGGGCTTGATGCACTAGTCAATGTTCACAAGTAAACTGTTTCTCAACATCGTGCCCTAAAATTTACAGGCAACGAAGAAATAAAATTTAAAAACAAGGCTCAAAGCAAGCGTCAATTGTTTTTGAGGAATCTAGATACTCGTTCCAAAAAAATATGTCCTTCAAACCGAGAGCTCGAATACTCACCAAATTTGTAAAATATTCTAATTCTATGCTTAACAATTCAATTTTCTTAATCATTTCGATTTATTCACTCATCTACTTTCTCCTAGAAACATGGCTAGTTACGTCTGATACCCTAATTTTTTCATGCTTGATTCCGAAAAGTTACAGATATTTTTTTTATCGCGTTTAGTTCTGTATGGACAACTAATTAAATTGGGCGTATCAAGGCGTGTAGAGTGTGGCCTGTCTACTTATTGCATCTGCAGCTGCTATCGTTGAACATTGAAAAACATGGAATACCCTTAACTTAACAGGCGCGAGTACAATCTCACCCTACATCTTACGCATAGGTAAGCCCCTTTAAAAGTGGAGAGCCAGCAGTAATCATCTAACTTGTATGCGCCCGTACCTTTTTCCGTTTCCTGTTGGAAATGCCAATCACTGTTTATTACAAAGAGCGCAAGGTTTGATGGGTAAAAAAGTAGTCACAGAAAGCTTAATTTATAAAAGACTTAATGTTAGCACAACAACGTTTGTTATGAGTTTAATAAATTGTCCAAAGATAGAGAAAATTTTCCAAGATATTTCCAGCAATATGTTTCACTCATGTGATTCAAACACTTTTTTCTTCCATTGAACTCAGTGGCAATCTATTCCTATTAATAGTCCAGACAACCCAATGTTAATCCTTTCTTCTCACTACAATGGGCGTTCAAAAGCACGACTTGCATATACACTATTTGTACTGATGATTCGAAAACTAACTGTTTACTCATCATTATTACCCCGGTTTTACTAAGTTATAGACGTACTTCAATGCTCTTTCTACAGATGTTTCATATGTTGTATGTTTGGTACTTTATCTTATTCACTGCTGCAATAGCAATATCTACGGATGTTGGGTGACGGGTCGGGTGAGACGATACAGATCGATCCTTGTGAAAAACTCCCATCTCACACAGATACTTAAATATGTTACTTGAGTGTCATGATTCCCTTCACTTATTCACTGCCTTCAATAGACTTATCTACTGAGTTTGGGGGGGGGGCATGAATAGAATAAGTTTTGTTATGTTAAAAAATAAGGATAGGATATTATACAAATATAATTCCTACTAGGGAGTATCATTAGGGATATGTATAAAATAATATACATAGTTTTTAGTAAAAGAACATGCTATATTTGCTTATTTGTGACAGAGTTATTTTCCAGCATTATCCATATAATTTAACATTAATGTTGTCCTAATATTTCAATTTCCTATTTTACTAATATGCTGTTGTGAACAATACCTATATTTTACAAATTCAATAGATGTGTCCCAATGCCATTGATTTACTTATAAAAAGAAGTAAAAATAGAATTTTAGTCAATCAAGATTTAGTACTGAGGGCATTTTCTAGTAATTATTAATAATCATGTTAAGTAAATATTTGTATATTATCAATAACATCTTAATATGTTTGTCCTTTGAGTAACTTCTTTGAAATATAATTAGATGCTACGGGATCGTCATGACACAAAGGCGAAGATTAATATTGGGAAGAACGAATTGGTGAGCAGGCCGTCCTAGTCGTGATACTCAAAAGTTTATGTAAAATCAAAGTCTTTTCTACTTCTAGTTTCTCTGGGTGACTTTCAGTTCTTTTGATTTTCAAATTTAGTCGATTAACCGTCTGTTCCTATTTGTCCTGTATTTTAGGTACACATAAGTAGTCAGAAATTGTCCAAGAGTTACTTGGGCCTCTGTCTCTACGGTATATAAGTCATAGTAAAGTGAGATATTCCTAAGAGTGTGTCTGCTGTACATAATTTTTGTTTTGCCTTGGTAATTCGTATTTTAATACTTCAGTATTTTGTAGTCTGATAGAATAATGTTACCATCCTTCAATCATTTTTTCATACTCGGTTCTTCATGTTTTGAAGGTACTGAGGGTTTGTTGGTCAGTGAGCAAATATGAATTTTCGTCCGTAATAAGTATGGGTTTGAAGTATATTGCATACCCCAAATAATCGCAAGGTTGTGTCCATTTTCAATTGTGCTACATTTTTTTCACATGATCATTTAGTGTTCTAGTACTTGCGTAACTAATGGGGAGATCTAATACCCTCTTCTTATTTTGAGCATGCTCCAATAGAGCTAATTTACTCGCAAGAATTAGTTGTCAGCGTAAAATCCAGATCGAAATTTGTAAATTGCAGGATAGGCTGTTTGTATAAGTCTGTTTAGTGTATTCAAACAGCGTTCACGTAAGTTGCGGGTCTATCTTTAATATCATTACACACAGGACTTTTCTTTACTCTCTTAATTGCGAGCTCAACATACACTAGCTTCCTCAGCACCACAACTCTCTTTGCATAGTCTTTCTTCTTAATTCTCTATTCACCATCATCTACCCCATCTTAAACACCTGACAACACAGTCTATCAGTTACTCATTTATCGCTTCTCTACAATCTCTAACTATCAGCGGAGCGAAATTGAGGCAACAAACATTCATCCATCATAATACCCTCATACACTCTGTCTATTAGAGAGAGGATATACATAGTATTTCACACTCTGCTCGATTCGTCTCTCTAAAACATTACTCTATGTCTGAGCACAGTCAAGATAGGGACGGATCCTATGTAAGAGTACTACATTAACCCCGACGTCTCCCATCTCTAAGTACAGAGAGTACTAGACTAAGACACTTCCTTTCTATATCCTCTTGACTCGAGACATTCTTCACGGACTCACATCTCTGTTTATTAAACTATCATACACATTCTACTAGTGTTATTCTACAAATGTCTTCGTCTAAGAAGACTCAGTTTACGTACAATGATCAGCAACTAGTATACCACGCCATTAGTAAACTAGTCAGTGTTAATCGAGAGGGGTAGGCACGTGCAAATTCTTGAACTCTAGTGCACATACAATTCATTTGATAGTCAGAGATGCTATATAGTGAGTTCCTCGAGCTCTCTCCTAACACAAACTGCGCAGTAAGTACAGTTACACAATGTACAGGCAGGTATATACAATCCAAAACGATCCACTTCTAGTCGCTTAGATGTTCTTCTAGTATATATACATATTGAGTGTATTTCTACCGTCTCACAATCACTACTGTAGATTATCGGGGGATCAAACAGTGTCGATGTACGCGAGTCAGGTGGACGCGAGAATACTTACTGATAACATGTGCATATCATGTTTATATAATATAGAGCAGGCAGAGCTGTGTTGAGATACTTACTTTATATCAACTTTAACTGAATATTGCATGTCATGGAGAAGAGTGTGGCATCTTCTGGCTATCTTAGGTTCATATGTCATCTCTCTTTTGTGTGTTATATATAGATATACACATTACTTCACTCGTTCGACATCGACTGAGATTACAGTATATATGCGGAATACTCTACTATCTAGGTGTGTACAATCGTTAGACGGATTTGCGTACACACTCTGTATCTCACACTTAAGTTGTGATATCACTATGAGTTCACAAAGCAGATTAACACACACAATCGGGACTCAGAGTTCTATTAGGAGATAGGAGCGAGTTCCTTTCCTCAGGGAGGAGATACTGATGAGGTAGCAACTCTATTACAGTACATAACTCTATCTCCGCGCACAGTAGACTTAGAATGGACTGAGTACTCACTCTGGTCACATGAGACCATAGGGGTTATGAGTGTAGAGACATCTACTTCGGGTGTATGTGTGAGTTTGTGTTTTTATGATTGTGTGTGAGTGTGTATGTTTTGTTCTTGGTTTTTTGTCTCAGAATATAGACATTTTTTGCGACATTATGCGGGACTAGATGAGCCTCATTTTTTATCTTTTATAGTAGGTTTTCTTTTGTTGTTTAGTATTCACTGATTCTGGTATACTCAGAATTTGGTAGTGGACTGTAGGCACTTGATCTTAGCTCAGAGATTTATGCTTCTGAGATATGTCCGTACTCTAACAGAGAGTTGACTGTGTGGATACACGTAGACGTACAAGATAGGATTTCTATTAAGGTTCCTAGTATCATGTGTCATTGGGCAGAGGTATATCTAGCGCAGAGAGAGTCCGTTAATTTTGTTCTAGAATTAGAGTTACACTGTAGACTATAGAGAGAAGACAATGTGGATCTTTGCGCGATTACAACACGAGTTATGTAGGGTTAGATCGGGTGTATCTTGTGAAGAACAATGGGTGTGGTGAGTTTCAGTGTGCAGTGTAGAGAGTATTAAACTCATCTATTAGAAGACATAGTTATATAGTCTTATTATTGTGTAGTTGACACAAGATAGATATGGTAAAGAGAGCATCTAACGAGTAAGTAGTAGGCTGCGTGGATTATTGGGTCATATTGACATAGAGTACTGGGATCTGTAGAGATTCGAGTCTTTCACTGTAACGTCGATCTAGATCTGTTTTGGGAGCGTGTTAACATATTTTGTTTTAAGAGACACGTAGTCTATATAGTGCATCAGTGACCAGGTGTAATTGTACGAGTGTATCTAACAGACTAGTAGGACAATGTGCAGGACGTGGACTAGAGTGAGACTACAGTGATTG
This sequence comes from Riptortus pedestris, assembly GCA_019009955.1. Taxonomy (NCBI): domain Eukaryota; kingdom Metazoa; phylum Arthropoda; class Insecta; order Hemiptera; family Alydidae; genus Riptortus; species Riptortus pedestris. The sequence continues at coordinate 9,208 of JADPXZ010000030.1, forward strand.
ATGGAGTTCACAGACAGAGTGGTTTATGAGAATGGTGAGAATGGTAGTGTAGATGCTCTCTGATTGTCTGAACACAGGAGTACAGTGCTACACGTATATACACAGAGGATCTATTAGATCAGAAGTTGGCAACACTATGTCACAGGGTGGAGTCATGTAGTGACTTTTATGAATCTCAAAAATGTAGATATAGTTACCTAGTAATAACATAGGACACGTAGTATTGAGCGTGCGCTGATAGTATTGGTAGAACATGAGCATGGGTGATATCTAAGAGCATTAGATAGGCGTAGTTGCGTCGCGATTGTAGTTGGGCTGACAGCATGTACACATCGGAGTGTTTAAAGGAGGCAATGAGGCAGTGGTCAATCTGAGTAGCACCTATACTCAGGTACATTGTATGAGAGAGATACACATGTAGAGATAGCATGAGTGTCTGAGTCTTGACGGATGCACGCCTATTACAATCTCTTTGATAATACGTGACAGCATAGGACAGATTGATATCTGGGTTATCTTCTTTTGGATGACGAGGTTACTCTTATGTATAGAGTGTTGAGGTATATGAGAGCGTATAGTAGACAACAATTTGGTTGTTGATCAGAGGAGTGATCAGATTTCAGATAACTGGCGTGATTAGTTTGTACAGATGAACTTTTGCGGCTAGGGACACGTAGTCACGGGACACTAAAATTTCTTTGGTCCGATGAGTACAGACGCTGTGTGAGTGTTCGCTCATATGTCTTCATGAGAGAGTAAGAGAGGTCTATTGACATTCTGAGTGATGATTTCAATTAAGACACACTGCTATTTTTTTATGTAGAGTGAGTCAATTTATTTCTGTGATAATTACATGGTTGAGGTTATGAGAGACATGGACACATGTGTTCTATATTATTATCTAGAGTGAGTTTTTGGGCACAGTGTTATGTTCTAGTGTGAGTATATGACAATTTAGTGTGGTGGCGTTAGTCCACTGGGGTAAACCAGTGGTTAGCATTTGTCATATGTGTGACAAGCGTGCTATATAGAGTCTTCAGAGGCTGTGAGTCTGATGATTACACGTGGAGAGTGAGATGATCCTTGATGCACGTCTGTTTAGGAGGACGCACTGGACTAGGCGAGGTGGGTAGTATATGCTGATGGGTAGTCAGCTAAGGGAGTGTGACTCTTAATGTAGATGTGTATGATGAGATGAGAGGAGCACACAACATTCTGATGTGTATGGATGAGTGATATTAGGGTTTGTAGGTTCTATTTGGTGTGTTACATTAATGACACTCAGAGTGTAGTTGATATGGTCTGTGGTTGAGTAGTGGTATTAGTAGGCGATTCTAGTATTGTCTAGAGTGACAAGTCGTTATTTTCTCTATTCATTCTTCTAGAGTTCTGCTCTCAGATCGGATGTTGGTTACAATTTTTTAGTGGAGTATTGACTGGGGAGGTGTCTATAGGCTTTGATGCTCTCATTACTCTCAGTGTGATCTACTACATATCTCTCTCTATTGTCTTTGTGTGGGTTTATCTAGGCACTACAACACAGGACTTGGCGCGGTGAGGTGGAGGGATCAGGATTGTGAAGAGAGAGTATATGACGGATAGAGTCACTCACATAGACATTAGGGAGATCATCAAGAGTTTAAACGCTGGATCTCTCTTTCTCTGCGTGGTGAGGAGAGTCTTATAGCTGTGGAGGTGGTGAGTGTCGTGATTGTTTTTTACTGTTTCTATGAGTGAATGGAGAGTAGATAGGCGAGATATCTATTCTGTGTCTGAGTGTGGAGTGTTATTGAGAGGAAGTGATAGGTTGTAGGATCGTTGGAGGATGGAGGACCTCTTACATGATCTGGCAGATACGAGTCACAGTGGTGGATTAGACAGAGACATTCTCTGCAAAATTTAGAGAGGCTGCAGTATCCGAGAATTTACAATACAGGATTTTGTGTAGGTACAATGGAACAGTAGTGAAGTAGAGATAGGTTGTTCTCTTTCAGTTGTTTGAGTAGATCCGTTTTACTGTAGTTGGCATACTATCACTAGTCTTGAATTGAGTAACAGGTAGTATGGTCTCACACAGATCTGTGAGGACACATTATTAAGTGAGATACACATTCAGTTACTGTATACTGAGTTCAATTTAGCAACATAGGTAGGCTTGTAATGAGAGACTTATATGCTGTGTGGAGACAAGTCTGTGCGTAGGTCTGGGTACGACTATGCACACGTTGCATTAGATTATCTTACAGGAGGGATGGTGTGTTTGCACATCAAAGAATAGGGTAGCGTATGTAGTGTATTTGAGGGATGTTTGGGTGGAGGGTGTATGACGTAGGGGAGGACAACATGGGACATGTATTAAAGGGTACACAAGTTGTATCTAAGAGGCAGTTTAGTGTTTGATTCTACTGGAGGTAGGGTGGTGTACTTAGATGTAGACATTATTTGATAGTGTGGTAGATCTTTAATGGATGGGGGTTGAGATAGCTCAGTTGAGACTTAATTGCATATAGAGAGAGCAGTCTATTTCGGTGACTAATTATTTTGTTTAGTCAATGATGAGAATATTAGAGAGATTTGATGATTATGCATATTGTTTCTATCTGAATACACAGGAGGTAGGGAGCGCGTCGATATGATGAAATGTAGTGCAACATATATCTTCTGGATCACAACAGAGACTACAAGAGAGACATGGGAGGCAGGAACAAGCTACCATATTTGTAACAAGGCTGCCAGACTGACTATTATATAGAGTTCATTCTTTGCTCAAACATTTCTATTATATGCACACTACACATGACCTAACTTCATTCTTCTATAGGCTCACCAACGGAGGAGGGACGGTGAACAATAGGGGCAGATGTGTATGAAAGGAGTAGTGTAAACAATCACACAGTGGTTTATGTGATACACTGAAAGACAGGATGTGTGGTCTGTTGGACGAGAGGACTATATGATTGGGCGGTGTGGACAGTCGTGTGTTGGAGTGGGCGACGGTGGTGGGGGATTGGATATTATGATATATGTTGTTATGATTTAAAAAGGGTAGCTGACGTACACAGTACTGTCTTGTGATGGGTGAGAGTGAGCGTAGAGACGACAGATAGTTAGGCGAACTATGTATATCTGATAACATGCGGATGAGTTTAGTCTATACACATTTGAGTGTACTGTGCAGTGCAATCTCGAGAGAGGCGATTATTCTAGAGACACAACAGACTAGGTAGTATGAGGGAGGTGTATATGACACACAGAGTATAGATGGATAGAGAGTACATAAAGTGAGATGGAGTATATGTTGGATAGACTGGTTTTATTACACACATGTCATCAGATGTCACGAGTCTATGGTTGGAACACGGATTTGGGTATATTCATCACAATTCTCAAGGGTGATAGAGATTATGCAGACAGTGAATCTTACATGGATGATATTTGGTACGAGGTCGAGTGGACGGCGGAGTGGTGAATTAGTACACTGTGTATGCAGTAGAAGAAGACGTACACACAGAGCGGGATGTTGGTTATGAGTCTTACTGAGTGGTGATAGGAGTTCTATGGATGATAATTCTTATGAAGGAGTGTATCTGAACTGAGTGATCTGTGAATGGCGAGTCTTAGATCATTAGTGGCTGTAGTAGGTCTAGACACACGTGAGTTGAATGAGAGACATCTGAGAGAGGATGCAGACATAGTTCTAACGTAGAGTATTTCTCATATAGCATTCTTATGACACAAAGTTAGCAAATGTGCGGCATCACGAGTATGGTAGGTTCTTCTGGGTCTTTAGATAGGGATGGAGTTACGGGAGATGAGTCACTGTCTCTATGTTGTATTTGATATTGAGGGAAGGTGGTGTATTTCACTGATAAAATTCTTATAAAGTGAGTCATGTAGGGCTGTGGTACATAAGGAGTATTGTGATTGCAACATTGTGGTCTCAACTGTAGGTATCGTTCTACAACTCATATTGTATCTGGTGAGTGGTTCAGGTTCATCAGTTCATTGTTGGGAGATATTCTAAGACAGTGGCAGTGATGGTTAGATAGTGGTTGATCTGACATTGACATATACAGTAGGACGGGGTATACGCGAGGTGTCAGTCTCACACTATATAGATGTTGGTGGAGAGATATGGAGTTGAGAGATGATGTGACATCTTGTATTAACACAGCATTGATGGGACATAGTTTTAGTTGGGACGCACAGAGAAAGAGTCTAAGTGATGACACACGTCTAAGTGATATTTCAGGTCGGTGAGTTAGACACACAACACATGGTGAGCAAGACACTTGGAGGACAACTCATCATACATATAGTTCTTAGAGTAGTGAGAACAAAGCACGGGAGTATCTACAAGGAGTCACACAAGTCAGGTCTATCACTTGGGGATTGAGGTGGATGTATTTCTTTACGGAAGGAATCTGCAGTAGGCGACAGATTGGTGGTCTTAGAGGCGGTTTTTTATTATGCTATGATGCACAGTAGATGTTGAGTGCACTTAGGTCACACGATACAGGTAGGGTAAGAGAGAACAGCTACACACACTGAGAGATCTCTCAGTGATCTTTAGACACTGAGGGAGCAAGGTGGAGTACACTCGATTACAGAAATCTAGAGGTGTGAGGAGGATGAGTGATTGTAATGAGTGAGATATCTACACAGGGTATAGATTGCTATAGATGGTAGTCTATCTATGGAGTTATAGGGTCACAGTTACAGAGTATCTCTAGGTAGTTAAGAGGACTAGTATGAGTACAAGGTGTGTTATGTACTATTCTGTTATAGTTGGAGTGATTCTGGTAGTGGCACATGTTAGGTTTCTCTTAAGTCAGGATGAAGATGATTTAGATGATGGTGATCTCTCAAGCGGGGAGAGAGGATTCAACAACACAGGGTAGGACATGCGATTGTGAGAGAGATATGTTTGCAGCACACACTGTTTGAAGGGGTGTTAGGGGAAGGGTAGGATGTGTTAAAGATGGGGGTTGTAAGTTGTAATGATTTTTTTTTTTTGTTGGTAAGGGTTTGGTTAGGGTGAGGGGGGGTGTGAATGGTGTGTAAATGGTTTCTATGTTAGTAGTAATGTGTGATTGTGATAGGAGAAGGTGGTGGAGCATATAGGAGAGACATGATATGTTGAACACAACTTTGTGGCGTTTGGGTGTGAGATGTCAGGGCGAGTGTGTCTTGTGGTGGAGTGAGAATAGTTGCTGAGAGAGATGATTTGAGAACACACACACCTGGTGGTTGTAATCATTGTACGTTCTATTGGGAATGGGATGCTACACACACACACAGTTGAGAGTTCAGACTTTGAGGGGGAATAGACTCTTTCATTCTTGTGGGAGAGGCACGTCTTCTTCTGGAGCGATAAGGGACTATCAATCTAAACAGAGGTGAGTAGTATGATCTGGATGCTAGAGTGTGATTGTGAAGACTTCTAATAATAGGATCTTAGGGGACTATCTAGTTATGTGCGTAGTAGGTCTGTATGTTGTTATCTTGTCGGGTTGTAGGATATGGGAGTCTTGTCTTTATGAGATGGTTTGTCATAGGGTTGAGTAAACACTGGGTGGATTGTTGTAGGTGTCTCAGAGAACAATCTTGACCGTTATATGAGAGTGGTGTGTCACACTACGATGGTTATCGGGCGAGATGGAGTATATTAAAGAGTGTGTATTGCCTGGCTCATATAGAGCACGAGTCATGTGACACCTGGGACATCTACGAGTTATATTCGAGAGGCAACGTGATTGGCAACATACTAGTTGGAGAGAGTTGGTGGAGATTACTTTGGTGCGGGAAGATTATAGGGAAGGGAGGTGAGGATATGCACTAACACAGGGCGATGGCTGTGAGGATGATTGGTTGTGGGGGGATGGGTGAAAGATGTGTAGAGGCATGCTGGGAGAGACGAGAGTGGATGGTGCTGAGTGTGTTGTAGTGATTGGCACTAAGGTGAACAGAAGAGGGGACACTGTATAATAGATAGTGTGTGCAGATAGAAAGTGAATGTAGTGTGTGTTTTAGAGCGGGATGTATCACTGTATCTGTACACAATTCTAGTTGGATATTAACGGAATTAGAAGAGAGTAGATTGCGAGACTGGTGTGAGAGTATTTAGGTGAAGACAACACTTGTAGAGAGTAGCAGGTTGGTGGTGTGGGTAGGTCTATCTTTCGTAGAATTAGCCTCTGTGTATAGGCGGTCTCTCATATGTGAGATGTGGTCTATGAGGACACAGGTATAGAGCAGAGTGGGATGAGTGTGGCGCACGCGCACATGATATTTTGCTTGACACACAGAGGAGATTTGGTGGTGGATGCATGAGACAGTGGTGGTAAGGCAAGTGGAAGTGTAGTAGTCATTGAAGCAGTAACAGCATGTGGGGGAGATAATGGAAACGCGATCACTAGGTACACTTCAGGTTGTTTTACAGTGTATGTCTTACAACATGGTGTTGTTGGGGTGGAAGTTTAAGGGATATATCCTTTTCTCGTCCTCGTCTAGATCAACGTGATCTTGTTGAGTGGATATCGAGCAGTGTCATCAGAGAGTATTTAAGATTGCGAATTCATTTCATGTACACAGTATACTTACAGACACAGTAGTTATTATTGATAAATGGGTGTATATAGTCACAGCGGTCTTTATGATGAAGGGTTGTAATGTTAGTCTTGGGTGAGTCAGACTAAGTCAAAGTATCTCTCAATAGATAGGCACATGACTGTAAGGTGTCAGTTGAACAGAGGTAGTTGAGGGTGTAGGAGTGTTGAGTGGTATGGTGGCTAGATATGAGTGATTTCAGTAGATATATTTCTATGTCACAGGATTGTGGAGTAGAGACACGAGGGGTTAGAGCAGAGCTGGGAGGCGGAGACAGCGAGTAAATCTTATGGTGAGGTTTTTCTTGTTGGGGTCATATAGAGAGGAGTGGGAGGGAGGTTAGTGGTCGTGAGAGCGAGTTATGGTCATATGTTGTCTAATATAGCGAGGTGAGTCATAGTGCTACTGGATGGGGAGACACATCTGATTGGACTGCTACGTCACAGGTCTGGACATGACATCAGTTATGTTTTATGAGTCTAGGTGAGATGAGAGTCTATTACTACTAGGCGAGAGGTGGAGAGGAGATAGAGTCTGGGAGATGGGGAGAGGAGTGATCGTATTAGTGAGTCACAGATCAAGACTTCAATGACTTTACATCACATTCGCAATAGGGCATGAGTGAGAGAGCGATCAGTACACTATAGTAGGAAGTTTCAAGGGGTCACGTCTTATTGACAGTATGTTCAGACTATATGGCGGTCAGGGAGGATTAAGTAACAATGTCTTGAGTCATGCGATTGGACATATGAGTATATGCAATGTTCAAGTGAGAGAGTATTCTCTTGTGAGGCCACACGTTGACATTGTGGATGACTGATAGTGGGTTGCGACTGTTGGTTGACAAGACTTATCACGATGTGGGAGACACTACATTTGTTATGGTGGAGGTAGGTATGGGTATCGACAGATGATAGGACAATTGGAGATTCTGGATGGTCATTGAGAGTGATGTACGGAGTAGAGCGGATTGGGAGGAGAGAGATAGAGATTAGTCAGGGAGCTTTATTATGTAGTGTAGAGGATTGTCAAGTTAATTACATAGTTTGTGAGAGTGTTGTTTTATTGGTGAGTTCTATGTCTATTCTAGTGATATAGTATTGTTATCTCTTGGGAGAGAGATTGTGGTGTACATGACACACAGTACATAGATGATGGGAGATGGTTGATGAGGACATCTTAGATATGTGTGAGACACACGCAATTAGGGTGCACACAATCGGTATGTTTTTACAGGTACAATTTTACAATTGCGGGACAGAGTAGAGCAGTTGTAGGCGGGTATGACAGATTATTCTAGTTTCTATATAGTAGGGAGGTAAGTACATTGAGACGGTATCACATTACGTAATTAGTAACATACTAAGACAGCACAGTATGATATTATAGGTAGACTCTGTCTAGTAAGTTTGGAGTCAGGTCTATGTGTCATCTTTAGGTCTTACTTAATATGTGAGTAAGTACATTATTGTTGTGTCGGTTCTGTGAGAGTTTATGTGTTTGTGTTCAGAGAATATCTATTCAGTGTGTATGGGTTGCTGAGTTTTGATGAGATAGAGGAGGTGGTGTACATTCTGATTGATGTCGTGCTCACCATTTTTTGATGTGTGATATTAGGACTGATAAGTAATATAGTGAAGAGAGATAGTTAGAGTTTAAAGAGACTATATGGCACAGATCTTCTATGAGAGACACAGAGGAGAGAAGATTTGGAGGAGTGTGGTGATGGAAAACAGAACAAAGCAGAAAGGAACGGTAAAAAAAACGTGTTGGGTACAGATCGCTTGGTATGTGTGAGATGGGAGTGTGTGTGCTAATGGTAGTGTGTGGAGTGCAAGTTTTAGAATCATGAGTTTATTGGAGGGGTAGGTGCGGATTGTGGTCTGGATAAGGCCGATAGATAGGGATGGTAGATATTTGAAGTCTAGTTGTGTCAACACATTATTGTCTGATAGTGTTACAGAGAGGTCAATAGTTATTCGGAGTCGGAGATGCACATGGTGGGGAGGAGGGACTCAATGATCTGTGACTATGAGCGCATCAGAGTCACAGTTTAGAAGAGTCAGTGGTAGTGTGCATGTGTTGTTTAAGATGTACACTGAGGACATGTTAAGATAGCTAGACATAGGAGAGAGCTCTTGTTGTATAGATCTCAAAACACTTTATGGCTAGTGAAATATCGAGGTGATACGAGAGGAGTGGGTATGTATGTTCTCTTACGTATCTCAGGTGCACTTGATTACTTGAGAAGTATTTCATCTTCTTATGGAGTGCACACGCGCATGCGAAGGAACGGGTACATGTGGAAAAAAGATAGCGATTGGAAGTGTGATTAATGATGTTTAGGTGTGAAAGGAAACTATAGTACGTGAGAGCAAGTGATAGGTGGGTTAGACTAGAGTTGATCTTTGAGTATAGGACGGGAGTTGTAGCGATGAGTTACGTGATCTACACTGGTGAGAGAGACTGATGGAAAATTGTTATGTATGTAGAGAGAGTTCATACTACTTCATAGACATTCAATTGTCAGATCTAGGAGTTCGTGACAGATTAGTCAGAAATCTAGTTCAGTCGAAAGTTTAGTTGGATGCGAACAGTATTCAGAGGTAAGACACTGTTTGCACGTGTACGTCAACAGAGGATGGAATGAAACAAATTCTGTAGTTGTGAGATGAGAGTTATATCTAGGAGGTGAGAGTGCAGCAAGTGGTTAAATTGGATAGTCTGGTAGAGAGAGTTGAGTGGCATTCTAGCGTTGGGGATGCGTTATAAACGGTAGTGTATGTCTGAGGCTGGAGTTGAGAACCTGAGAGAAGGAACTAGAGTGTCTTGTGTCTGATGGTAACATGTCAGTAGAGGATCTATGACTTTATGTGACACTTAGACAGAGTATGTTTAGTCTTATTATATAGGGTCTTTTATTGTGGCAATAGACAGATAGTGAGGTTCTTTGGGTGACAGGCTTTTGCGTGTAGGAGAGTGTGCGTGTCATGTCTGAGGTAATTCTTATGAGTCTCTGGATTTGAGAGACACGTCTTATAGGTGAATATGAACATGAAGTGGTATGTTGTATAGATATGTAAGAGGTATGTAGTATATTGTAGATACAAGTGATTTAACTATAGCAGAGGAGACATGGTGGTGGAGGGCGGAGAATGAGAACATGGGATTATGAGAGTGAGAGTGTTAGGCGACACACTCATTCGACGATTGTGGAAGAAACACTGGAGTCTGGACGAGTAGTCATAGAGATTGGGTATGGATCTTTATGGTGATTAGAGCACGGTGTGATTGATTAGATGTGAGGGTTGAGGTCTATTTCACATTTGTAAGAGGTATTACTAGGTAGATTAACAGATTGGGGAATGGAGTTTTAGTAGGGGATCATAGTGCTATCTTTATGGCATCATCAGTCTGCGCAGCGATGAGTTCAATACTAGTTATGTCTCTCTTAGTTGTGTGAGAAGAGAGATATGAGTATTATGTCTATGAGTGTTGAGGGAGGAGCAACTAGGATATAGTGATGTGCACACAGAGAGGATTGAGCAGGGACAACAGACAATGTATATCTGGTTCAGAGGAGGGAAGGTTGAGGGAAGATGTGATGTACACGTGACGATTGATATAGTGATGAGGTACATCAGGAGTGGGGAGAGGTGTATGTAACTCTCTTGGGAAGCAGTCAGAGGAGAGTGGGCGCGGTCTAAGTTGACATATGACAGTTGGAGGTGATGAGTATGCGAAGGAGATAGAGGAATATAGGGATTACATAGTTAACACACTGTGCAGGTGTTAGTAACGGGCTGAGTTAGTGGAGGGGAATAGGGATAACACGTATATTTGGATGGTTTTTTTGGTAGTAGAACTTTATCCACACAGATCCACACACACACTGCTACTAGTTACTAATTGGAATATCTAGATGAGCGTTGACACACACACTGGTCATATGGACAGAGAGAAGATTCTACAGTGAGTTGGTGTGCGCCACATTGTGAGATAAGAGCATAATATTTTATTGGAGGTTATGATATGTGAGGAGGATGGAAGAGATGTCAGAAGCAGAATGTGGACACGATGAATGATATTTATGTAGTATTATATGTGTCAGGACAACGATTGGAGTAGATTGAAGTGATCTTATTAGTTGTAATCAGCATCGTTTAGTAGGATCTGTAAATAGGAAAGTGTAGTAGGAATTTAGGTGACATATAACGTCGCACAGTAGCTCTGTTGATAAGGAGGTACAACACTGACACAGATTGATTCTCTACTTATGGAGAGGTGTGGGCACATAGAGGGAGTGTGGTTATCTTCTGTGTATAGGTACGGATATCATATAATGATATTATAGTAAGTCTCATTTACTTGAGGTAATGTATATATATGAGAGAGAGACGAGAGCACATCTTAGAGATAGCACGAGGTGTTGAGTGGTTGTCACAACAGACAGAGATGATAAGTATGTGGGTGAGACTATACGATTATCTGAAGTGTGTTAGAGTAGTCTAGGATATGTCACTATAGGGGACACTAGAGTTTTGTGGAGTGAGATCTTCATAGGGACTATCTTAGTGATTCTCATCTATTTCTGTGAGGGCTCTGGACATAGAGTATATAGAACATTATGGTGAGTGACTAGACAGAGCTGTAGCGTGAGGTTGGCAATGTGAAATGTGTCAGTTATCTGTGTCAATGCATGAGTTTGAGATGTACTTATGGTTAGATGGAGTATGGTAGAGTGGCCAAACACGATATAGGACACAGAGACATGGATCTGTAGGATGACTATGGTGAAGTTATGGTGAATACGGAGCAATAAGATCTGTGTATTAAGGAAGGTTGGGATGAGGAGGGAGGTTTATTACTCTAGCGGGGGGGGTATTGCGAATAGATACAACCAAGTGGATTGTGGGACACACATTTCTGACATTGTGGATAAGGCGTACATTATTACGAGGAGTATTCTAGACGTGGTGCAGGGAGGCAGCGGTGACACAAGAGGATAAGGGACAGATAGTATATTTCTCTAGATGCTGATCGATTGGAGTCACATAGTGGTGAGCGTCTACGGACATTGTCAATCTCTGACCATATAAGTTAGGTGATGATGGGAGGCACAGAGCAGTTATGTGAGATACATTCTTTCTAGCAGATTCTTCAGATCTTTCATGCGTGATAGATCACAGGGTAGAATACGCATCTCTTGACAACATCTCGGACACATTCAAGAATGAGGATCAACATTTCACATGACAGATTAGAGAGTCTGTAGAATATAAACGAGAGAGAGTGTTCACATAGTACAAGGAGGTGAGAGAGGTGTAGTATGTTATATATAGTGAGATGTCTATAGGTTTAGAGTTCATTGTTGGAGTACACTCTTAGTGTCTGAGTCTTGTGTGAACTGTCATACTTCTGTGACTATCAGGAGCGGTGTATAGGGTGTTTGTGTATAGGTCTGTAATGGTAGATAGATTTTAGACAGGTCTAGAGATGAGTCTCAAGTATGTTGAGCTTAATATAATGTTTCTTCTTGTGCGATTGTGTTGTGTACTACATTGTGTATATAGTCTGGCACACTTATATAGAACGAGAGACAGTGGAGGGTAGGAGACACAGATTATTGTAGTTGAGTACGTGAGTATAGACTTGGTTAGAGTGGGGGTGATCTAGTATACAGCATGATGCATAGATGAGTGATAATGAGTGTGAACACTGATGACAGTTTGAGGGAGGAGTGCTTGAGATGAGACACACATAGCAGAACTTCAGTTGACTCATAGATACCCTCGAGATTGGCAGATGTGGATCATTGTATAGGTCTGGAGTTCCATCTATCATCATGCTATAGTTGAGGGTGAGGTGACTGAGGAGTGTGTGGGTCTCTTTCTCTGAGTGTAGGGGTAAGAGTTTCTACGACAATTTTACCACGACATAGTAACACACACGAGTCTTTTGAGTGTATATGTGTACACTGGATCTGGTGAGATAGTGGATAGGTAGAGAGGGTATGAGAGAGTGGGATTCATGTGTATGTGACGTGTATGACAATATCTTAGTGAGGTGAGTCTGGAGTCTATGGTTATGAATGTGCATGGGAGGCGCTCAGGGGGAGACACATGAGACTAGTTCTTGAGAGAGATGGGGATCTTCATTATTTAGTCTGGATCTCCTGGCATAGACTTAGACATAGGCTATATACACGGTTATTCTGGTCTTTGGTGCAGTTCTGTTGATATAGTGGATCTAATATAGTTAGATGTGGTTATGACTCATACTATCTCTAGCATGTATGACACAGTGATACATATTGATATAGTCAGTCATTTATGGTTGATAGATGTCAAGTGATTTACTCTCTATTGATATCAGATAGACTGACTGGCTCCTGAAGTTGTGCATACGAAGAGTGTGGATGATATAGTGATGTGAGTATTGTGGATGGTATCTCTGACTACTTGAGCACTTTTAGATATTAAGAGTGTAGGAGGTTATATGGATTAGCGATGAAGGTGTGATAGGAGAGCAAGGTTCATCAAGGGCTACATGGTTCTGTGATTATAATTGTCTATAGTGAGTGTTTTTAACTTAAGCGATTATTTGAAGTTTTAGAAGGGCTGTTCCTGCGTTATCAGTCATACGAGGAGTGTGATGTGAGAAGAGGTGTCTTGGACATATTGATTTGAGAGGGTGTATGCAACTCAAATACAAGATTTCTCTTACAGGAGAGAGTTAGAGATAGTGTCTGACTCAGGATATTATATACATTGGGAGTTAGTGTGGGACAGTGCGTCTGGGACACACGTGGGAGGTGATGATTGGTGACATATGTTGGGAGAGTTCATGGATCACTCTGTGAGATCGTGTCTCAATTGGGGATATCACGAGGTTGTATCATGGATTTTGACAGTAGGTCAGTAGGGGTGGAGGTTGACACGAGTGTGGATCAGTGGTACACAGTTTGGTGAGCTAGACTGTCTTAGGTGACAGTGAGTTAGGGATCACGGAAACATGCATCTTTGGGTCAGTATTGTTGTGATGTCTCTCAATAAAAGTATCACCTAGGTAAGATTAGCCATGTATCTCTGACACATAGTTCTTTGGAGTTATGAGTGCACTGGAGAGTAGTTGAGTGAGAGTACTGCTGTAGCAGTCATGCTTTGTGTGTGAGATGATGTAGGGTGTCTTAACTGCAATTTTTACAGTTAAATGTTAGAGTCTAGTCATCATTCTTGCGACAGTGCATGTCATGGCTGTAAATGATATAGGTTCAGTACATCTAGATAGAGCAGACTGGCACAGAGTCAGAGTCATATGATCTTAGACATGTTTCTTTTGTTGGCTTGAAGTATTGTGATTATGAGGTATGAGGTTATTATGAGACACGATGATTTGTATAGATGGTGTCTGAGGTCAGTATAGATACTATTCTGTTATCTAGTATTAACCTGGGGATTGTGTGTGTGTGGGCGTGTAGAGGTGACACTGGTGAGAGTACAGAATTAGAACGGTTCTATGATTTAGTAGGGGGACACACGGACTCAGGTGTGTGTCTCTGTGAGGGTGAGTTCACAAGCACCGAGGGTCGAAGTGGTTGGGTTTGTAATTTATATACAACTCCTACAACAGATGCTTGACAGAGTCACACATCGAGATCTCACAACAGATAGTGCACAAGTCTATTTAGTTACGGACAGAGTGAGACAATTTACCTTCTCTTGACTTGTCTGGGGAGAGTGTCAGAGTATGGTAGAGTTAGTTCAGGTAGAGATGCTCTTACACACAGGATAATTGATAGTGGTATGTCTGTTGATCGTCTAATAGCACGAGTTCTCATGTCTGAATAGATGTGTCTCTCTGAGCGCAGAGAGATTCGCTCTGTACTAGTTTTGCAGTGTTTGCATGTGGTTCTTTTAAGTAGTGACGGATCACAACTGAGGTAGTCTGTGAGGTTTAAGTGATGGATCATGGAGAGTGATCTTTTTGAAGTATGTGTTGAGGAGTCATTCTTTTATGTCTCTCTCTAGCTCTCTCAACTGAGAGTATGTGGAGAGATATTCTGACTCTAGTGGACATTGGAGTATTCTTGTCTATGAGGGTTGAACCACAGTTTCTGTCTCTAGTCTTTATCTTTGTTCTATGTATGTTATAGAGGAGTATATTGAGTTAGAGAGTGGTGTGCACAGTCACAGACAACAACACGTTGTAGGTGTAGAGAACACTGGACATTTTGTATATAGAGAGATAGGTGGACCGGAGAGGCTACAGTAGTTAGGGTCTGAGATATTCTCATGCGAGTTTAACGACAGAGAGTAGTTGGACTGGGTTACACGACAGACGACTGACTCGTCACAGTATTACGAGATCTATTACACAAGGTCACAACATAACATATACATCTGTGGTGATGGGATAATGGTTCGGTTGAGGGATAGACATGTATGTTTAATTCAGAGAGGGTAGCGACACATACTGTATCTGGTAGACTAGGGTCTCAATTCTGACAACTCTATTTTGGAGTTGTATGTGAGTATGCACAATTCTGCTGGAGACTAAGAGGGTCTAACGTGTGTACATGTCAGTTGTCTTGATACAAGTTGATACTCTTTGGGAGAGGTTAACAGAGATCTACTTGTGGAATGGCCAGGTCACTTGATAGGTGGAATCAACGAGGCGAGGGATAGATGGGTGAGCATTAAGAGATACTATCGTGATTTCTATGGAGTATGTATGGGGGGTGACGCAGAGGAGATGACACTAAACAGAGTTAAGAGGACGGAGGGTGAGAACATCCAGTGTCTCGAGTGAGTTAGTGAGTCGAGAGCACTGTGGGATAGTTTAGTGAGAGTTAGAGGAGAGTGGGAGTAGTAGGAGAACACATCACATGGAAGAGTGGGTATCTAAGGGCAGGTGGAGAATAGATATAGTCAGACTCTAGATGACGTGGCGACACGACGAGGGGCAGGCAGATGTGTAGGGTGACACTACACTTGTAGTCACACTAGTGTGGGGTGTGGACTCTATCTGAGAGTGTCTATATGTTTGAATTGTAGACAAGTCTGGTCAAGTGTATTGTCTATTTCTTGACAGTCTACATACTAGCTTAGGAGTTCTCATCTCATACTGATATATCAGTATTATGTAAGAAGCGACATATGTAGTCGATAGACGGTATATTCAGCATGATGTAGGACTCTTTATAGGTATGTGAGACGAAAGATAACTGGTGGTAGTTGGTGAGGAGCACTACTGATTGTGCTAGATATAACAGGTAGTAGGGACACAGTGGAGGGCATATCGGGCTGGTAGCGATCACATTTAACGGGATCGATTGTCAGTGATGGAGAGATAGACTACGCGGTGATTATGTCTTCAAATCATCGAGTGTCGTGAGGTACACGAGTTAGGGGGAGAGTGATACACATATTATCGAGTAGGGTTCACAGAGATGGTTCAACACAGTCTGGTGTTTGTAGTAGATTAATGTGTTACGGGAGTGAGTTGTAGAGAGTTCTAGCATTTGATCTTATTTGGTCTGAGGCATACACTGACTACAAATAGAGAACTACATGATAGATGTTATTACGTTACTTGGAGTGCGTATACATTTCTAGGTATTGATAGGAATCCAGATATTGAGGTATATTTTCTTTTAGCACAATCTCTTATAGTTGTAGGGTGTGCAACAAGACACCATATTGGCTTAGATAGTGTGTAGCTGATGGCTTCTATAAGGTGTGTTCGAGGGTGTTGGAAAACGGGTAGAGCGAAAAAGATATTCTGTTGTTGACTAGGTGGGAGATTTTATCAGAGTTTAGGTCAGGGACAGGAGCTTGGAATTATTGGAGTCTACAGAGTTTCTCTGAGAGTATGGATCATCTTATGATAGTACATTTAGATCTGAGTCAGATAGTATCTGTTAGAGCGACGAATGTGGTTAATTAGATATAGTGTTTTTTCTTATAGATAGTGGAGTTTTTATTCTTGACTACTATATTTTATGGTGTCTATGTGTATATCTACGTGGGGTATTTAATCGTTTGACAAAGTAGAGATGGAGAATAGTGGGTAGCACATCAGTCCTTACTTGAACAAGACACTATGTAATGTGTGAGAGACACGTTTAGAGTTGTTGATTCTAGTGAGACACAGATAGAGTCATAGATGATATCTAGAGTAACATGGAGGTATTAGTAGTTTGGTGTCTGTAGCGGACACATATACTTAATTGTATCTAGGAGGAGTTACATGGGTGAGTAGTACAAGGGGGAGATACGAGGAGAGGATAATAGATCAGATTCTATAAGTGGACAACAAGACAGGGAGGATCAGGATCTCTGTGAACTCTGAGGATGTGTAGACCACTGGTGAGTTTAAGTTATATTTCACAGTGGATATGTTTCTATGTAGGGTGTGAACTTGGTAGTACACGATTAGGACTCTCTTTTATACTCTTTTTGAGTGAGCGCGAGGGGTCACTTTAGTCACCGAGCTTTGGGGTCACAAGGGAGGGAATTGGGGGATGGATAGTGGGATTGATGGTCTGGATGAGAGAATGTCTTAGGGTCTTGTCTCTCTACAGTAAGGTCGTTTGTTCTACATGAGGTGGCACAGATTCACATGTTATGATTGTGGGGAGAGATAGATTACACAAGTCAACACTTTGCAGACGATGTACACGTTGGAGTATTTTGATTTCTGTTAGTGTTGTAGATGGAGAAGTGGATATGCGAGAGTGTGTATGTATTCATGATCACTTGAGGAGATGAGGACTAGACACATTATCAATCTGTGTGTCTGGGAACAATGCGGTATAGTCTCTAGATGCGAGAGGATATAGATATTTATTTTGGCTGATGGGGTGTTCAAGATATCTAGATGTTAGTGATGATGGTGTAGATGGTGACTATCTAGGGGGGGAATTGAGAGTACAACACAACAGACAGTGATTAGGGGCGTTTGACACGTAGATATCTAGTTGAGAGGTGTAGTGTACATATATAACACAATCTGATTACGCTTCTTGGTAGACACATGTAGAGGTATCAATTATTTGAGTTCTCTCATTTCAGAGTCTTAGGGGATATGACTCGCTCATGTTAAGGTATTGTATCTATTCTGAACATTTAGATGATTCATCTATTGGAGTGCGGAATACAGATGCAGGGCAGGAGTTTGGTCTGAGGTGAGGAGTTGCGTTTAGTTGACTATGTGTGAGAGGGTATCAAATGATTGATGGAAAAGGTGGACGAGATCTTCTGTGAGAGATGGTGACTTACGGACGACACGAGGGGTAATCACACACATATTGATCATGTCGTTCTAATCTATGTTGTAGATAGACATGTGTTAGTACATGCAGAGGATATCGTGAGAGTGTATGGGTGTATGGTGACTGTAGGTTGAGATGGATGACTAGTCTCATGTTGTATTATGATCACATGAGAGTGGGACAACAGCAGACAACAGAGTTATGATAGTTATCTAGGCAGATATGTTTGGTCATGTAGTGGGTTTAGGTAGAGATAGGAGCGACACAGAGTAGGACTCTTAGGATATGTGTGGAGTATAGGCGTTGGGACATTAGTGAGGGTGAATATTACACTTCTCAGTACAGACAGCACACAGGACTGTTAGTATATAGTGTATGGGGTGTGAAGTAGATGTATTAATGTAGGTGTTCCATCTTCAAGGTGATACCATATAGAGATACGAGTTTGATGATAGATTGCTGTAGAGGGTTAGATGCTAGAGAGTAATAGATTGTTGTGTTGAACGGAACAATTCTGTAATGTCATTTGTCTCTTAGGTGTGTATATGTGGTGGATGACACACTGATCTTGTGGGCACTGAGGATGAGAGATAGTGGACTGTATAGAGTGTCTCTAGACACTAGTCAGTAACTTTGGGATGTGGATTCAGTCAGCAATTAATCATGTGTGGATAGATGATTATTGTGCTCTTGGAGTGTAAGGTCTACTCTATTCTGGGATCGCTGTGGGAGCGGCGCGACTTAGAGGAGGAGGAGAGACACAAGAGATAGAGAGTTGATACATCTTCACGGTTTTGATACAGTATGGGTGAGATTGAGGATTGGGTAGATGAGTATCTTAGACATATGAAGTTTATCTTTGAGAGTTTATATCTCTACGATTAGCGTAATGTTCTCATATCGGTGCGTTACACAGGTTGGTTGAGGGGAGGAGATATAGCATTATTATGGGGATAGATTCTTGGAGAGGATTATGGATGATATTGTATCAAACTATCTGATCACACTCTATGGTGAGTTATAGAGACTAGTATTGTATACACTAGTAGCATGGGTTTTCACTTACATACTATTATTAAAGGACTACTGTGATCAATGTTGTAGAGTGATTGTGAGATAGTGAGGAGTCTAATGTACTTCAGACACACATTGTTTGTCTCAGTAGTGAGCACAATTGTAGTATGGTTTAGTAGAGCTAAACATAGGGAGGAGAGAGGTCTTATAGTATCTACGGTGGAGTATTGAGTGTGGGGGGGAAGTGTTATTTATTTGTTCATGGGTATAGAGTCTATAGAATGAGATTGCTGGAAGGACTATTTGTTTCAGTATTATGTGGACATTGCATAGATGACGGTCGATCGCAAAGCGATCTGTGTGGTGTGATGTGTAGGAACTAGTGAGATGGGAATGTATGATTGAGAGATTATTCAGTAGATACCTACAGTGGAGGCACATAGGTGAGTATAGTGAAAACAAGTGAGACTTCAACACACATAGTGGAGACATTTAGTTGTCATTTTATGGTATTTGATACGATTATGCGTTTTACATATACATGGTATCTCAACACTTAGTGGATATGACACAGTGGAGATGTCTTTATGGTAGTGTCGAGGACAACTGAGTATCTAGGGGTGAGTGGGATTGTCAGAGTCGAGAGTATGATCGATGAGGTCTCTGACAAAGCTCTGTGTTAGATATGTTCATATGTAGAGATTGACAACTGTAGACACGTATAACTAGATCTGTGTCGACACATCACTGTAATGACTGTTATAGTCTTAGGAGACATGTAACATTGGGAGTTCACTGTTCATACTGGTGTTCTCTTGGAGTTAGTAGAGTTGCAAGATGGGATAACGTAGTATATCTTTTCAGGAGTGTGTTCACATATCTTAGAGTTCTGTTGGGTTACTGCATAGGTTATTGGGTATAGCGTATACTCTATTTGATAACAAGGTATTGTTACCTTATAGAAGACAGATTCTTTGGTAGATGGTCTGTGGTTTTTGTTAGTTGTGTAGTTTATGGAAGAGTTTGTGGATATATATATGGTTTCTGTCTTATAGTTTGCGTATGATATTAATTGATATGTGTGGAGGACACACATAGATGATGGAGCAAGTGAGTGTCTTAGATTCTGATAATGAGTTGAGAGCGATGAGGAGTTGTATGGGTATGGATGTTTTTGTAGCATGTAGTAGAGTTTAGTGAGTCACACAAAGAGAGGATGAGAGTTGTTCTTAGTTATAGTGGTGGTCTACGAGAGGTCAAGGTATGTCAGGCGCAGACACTATGAGAGTGATATCTTTAGATTACATTTAGGGTCCCTTATGATTCTAGATATAGTGATGTCAGGAGCACACACAGTACTACTCTTTGATTTATCTGTCTAAGGTCTGACTAGTTACGGACGATAGATCTCTCTATCTATTTTCTGAAAGGTGGACATGACACGTAGAGGGGCATGACACACAACACACTCTTGAGTGTTGGTTTATGAGAGAGAGTCTCTTAGAGTGAGTATACTGAGTGGGAGATTTTAGGAGGCAGCATACGAGGATAATTGAGAGGGTGAGTTTATGGATAACACTATCAGTAGGCGTTTGGGACAAGTGTCCTACTGAGATAAGAAGAGAGGTTACTGTGTGTACTATATACACACGTGTACATTATACACGAGGCATAGAGATAGTCATTGGTCTTTGGATAATGTATATGGGATCTAGTATCTGTGAGGATCACACTTTGGGATCGTGTTTCTGTATATGTGAAAGGGCGGTACATATTGATATGAGATGATGAGATTGTTTTGTGGGCGGGGATATAGTATGTATTAGTTATGTTGGTGTGGTGGGGAAATGATTGGGGACGAGTATTGGAAGAGTATAAGAGCACGTGGACACACATTGTACTCTTACGATTGGAACTATGAGGACACACACATGACACAGATGGGGTTAGACATGTGATCAGTATTGCAATCTTAATATCTCACTTGGTAAGAGTATTGGAGTAGTAGTATGATGGAGAGTTGTTATACACTACTTTGTGAGGTGTGGACAATGCTAGTTACACTTCGTGAGTTACATAGTCTTTGGGTTACACTCAGGACTACACAAGAGATAAGTAAGGAGAAGACGAGAGATTGATTTACTGTGGAGATACTTGAGGGATCTGATATTTAAGTGACAGATGAGGTACTGGGCGAGAGTAGTGTTCTCTTTAAGTATTACTCATAGGAAGCAATATTCGTATACTAGACTTATGATTCAGAGAGAGTGGTGATGATTGTCTTATGAGTTTGGACACACAAACACTATAGTCCGGTCGAATGAGTACTCACTATACTATCAGAATGCTGGACCATGCACATCTTGTAATATACGGTGGTGACAGGGCAGTGCGATTCCACATTGGTATGATTTGGTATAGTCGCTTGTGAACTGTCTTCCGCAGAGATATAGAGAAGGTAGGTGATGATTGATCTTTTTGTTATGATGAAATAGTCACATAGATACAGGACGTTTATGGTCATTTCATTTAAGGAAGGTCTCTTGGGATTCTACTCTTTCGTATTACAGTTGTCTAATGAGACGAGACTTATTCTCTCTCTGGACACATGGTGGTAGATCTAGTATTTGGGGGATTACAGATATTCTCATTTGTTAGGCTACATTCCTCTGTGAATGTGTGAGGTTGAGAAGGTACAGTCAGTGTGTGTGTAAGCAGGTAGATAGTATCACACGATATATGTTTCTAGTATGACTGAGTATGTGTTGAGAGGTATTTAGTTTACGTGAGGTTCTCTTTATATGGGAGGAGAGACAAGGAGTACTATATGTGCAGTTGTAACAGGTCGTGAGTGGGGACGTGAAGGAGATCTACACAGTCACAGAGTATAAGAGTTTCATTGAGTCTAAGATTAGACATTTCTAGAGACTGAGTAGTGAGAGTGTGAGTGATTTATTTGAGTGATGAGTTAACAGGAGAGTGTCTGAGGCAGGAAGTATTGGATGAGATAGCTTAAACACAGTGAGTGGGGGATGTGAGTATGTTAGAGTAGATGGTTTTCTTTATACATCAGACGTATGGGACGACACAGAGAGGTGAGGAGTACGAGATAATGGAACACAGACTGATTGGACAACACAAGACGTGATATGGGACATCTAGTTAGGAGACGCTGAGAGAGTTACGGAAGGTGTAGTGTGGGTGACACATGTGGAAGAGGTGTCATATGGTAGTGAAATCTGAGTGCCAAATTGTCAATTTACTGGATACATGTTCAGAGGTACAGAGTGGGTGAGAGCACAATATTGTAGAGGTGTATGAGATAGTTGTGGTGCGAAGATATTGACTGTCATCTGACATCACACACTATGGTGAGAGTGAGGATGAAAGAGGGTAGTTAACATCAGTGTGGTGGTATTGTGAACGGTGATGGTGTTGACTATGGATTGAAGTGGTGGAGGGAGTGGAGAGGTAGTTAAATGTTGTTATTAAGTAGGGGGGTGTGACAAGGTTAGTGGACAGATAGGGAGACAACATAAGACGGAACAGTAGGGAGATCTAAGGTTAGGACTGAACACTGTGAGAAACGACACAGGGTTATGAGGTAGTGATGGGTGTAGTATGGGGACAGCGAGATGGTTGACATAGGGGCTGGGTGTTAATCACACGGAGAGCTGTAGAGTGATCTATTATCATAATAGGAATGTAGATCACATATGCGAGGGGCGTCTTTACTATGTCAGATGAGGGAGTGAGGGCATAGATGAGGAGGAGAGAGTAGGTTTTGTCATTATCAAGTGACAGACGCACGTAGAGATACGGTATCTTAGTCATGATAGGTATAAGAGTGGTGTGAAAGGTGGTATGGAGGATTTAATAATATTATGTCAGTCACACTTGTGTTATAGAACAGTGTGTGACGGTGTACAGGAGTAAAGCAGGGGATACTGGAGAGGTGGTTTGATTTTGGTGTTGATGGTTAAGGTTTTGTTATGTTGGTAAGGGTAATTATTTGGATAGAGGTGAAATGTGAAGTAGTATTTAAATAAGAGGAAGATGTATGAGGGGGTGATGGAATAGGGATAGGAGGGGGTGGAGGAGGAAGAATGAGGGTTTAATGGTGAGATTTTGGGGGGTGGGTGTTGAGATGTATAAGTTTATGTTTTTATATGAGGCGATCGGACACACTAGGTTAGAGAGGTGACGTCACACAGAGGTGGTAGCGCATGGGGGATTGTAATAGGGACGCAGTGTAGTGGTAGCTGTTTTGAGTATTATGGGGGAGTCTCTTCAGAGCGTCTCTGGTTAGTACAGAGTGTTAGAGGATATAGATAGTAGTATTACTTCTTCGTTGTGAGTGCGGACTGTGGGGATAGTGGCAGGTGCAACACACACAACAACACAGTGAGAGAGTATCTACACTTAGGAGTAGCAGCACATAGTATGAAGTTGACACAGGAGTGATAGGAGCACAGAGGAGATCTTCGAACACAGATCTAGTGCAAATAAATCATGCTACACACAACACTGTCTGTTGTGTCTGGTGTGAAGGAGTTGAAAGATGATCAGGTGACAATGAGTGTGATATATGAAGAGTACGTAGTGTGTACACTATTATTACGAGACGGACTGAGGAGAGATGAGTGTGGATTGAGCAGAATTGTAAGAATAATTTATATTTTAAATAACTCAAATTTTAGTAAGCTTAAGAGCCTAAATGAAGGGGGGGGGTGTGGTTAATGTCTGAGTCTCGGGTGGGGGGGTGAGGGGTGGGTGAACAGAACGTATTTGCATAAATAATATCTACAGCACAAGTAATGAAGGTAAGATTAAGATTTAGAAACGACAGGTAATGGTCAGAAGAAGAAGAAAGCTTTCCACCTGAGCCGATTATGTAAAAGAGTACTCTGGCGGAAATAAATGGTTCGCCGCCTGCAGACCTAATCCGACACTAAATACCCTACCACAGACTTTCATAATAAAAAATGCAAATATCTTCGGTTAATATATCAAGATAGAGATATAAATGTAATTATAAATCTAATATTTATAGTAAAATTTTAATTTTGAAATTCCCGACGTTTAGTATAGTAGAACGCAGGAGATTTTTCGAAAAGCCCTCCCCTCTAAACTCCCCCGCCCCTCCTCCCTGTAACGATTTCAGCCCCCCCACCATCACCCCCCCCCTCCCATGTTCCGATTTCAGCCGTTCCACAGAACTTGATATTATTTCTTTTTAAATAAAAAGACTAAATATAGAGTATTGTAACGATCAAACAAAAATAGAGACCGATAGAGCGGTAACAGACATATATATATATATATATATATATATATATATATATATATATATATATATATATATAAAATTGTAACCTCTGTCTGTACATTGATTTTTTTCGCGAAATTTTAAGATAACTTTTCGTTTCACATGTCATAGACACCATAACTGCATTTTTTTTCTTTGGTGTCTGTTTGTTTGTTTATTTGTTGGTTTTGTTTGTTTGTTTGTTACCTTTTCACGCATAAACGGCTGAACCGAATTTTATGAAACTTGGTATGTATATTACTACTAGCCCAACTTAGACTTTAGGCTATATTAATGTTCTCTAAGACGAACAGGAGTGGGGGTTATAAGGGAGGCCTGAAATTAAAAATAGCGATATTTCATTTTCTATTGCTTTTTCAGCAAATATGCTCATAACAAAAGTTGTTTATTTTGTAATTTAGAGTAACTTTTGTTATATGCACTTTTGCCGTATACGGAAGTATAAATGAGTTATACGCTAAACACTATAGCGGGAGTCCACAATTTTATTTGGCACAAAAGACTCAACCGAACTAAACCAAACTCGGTATGTGAATTAGTATTAACGACTTTCTCATAATAAGCCATACTAACATTTCTAGGGACGGGCAGGAGTGGGGGTTGTAAGGGAGGCCAGAAATTAAAAATACCGGTATTTTGTTTTCTATTGTTTTTTCCGCAAATATGTACATGACAAAAGTTGTTTATTTTGTTATTTAGAGAAACTTTTGTTATATACACTTTTCTTTTATAACAAAGTATAAACGAGATATACGCTAAAAACTAAAGTGGGGGCAACTATTTTATTGGGCACTAACGGTAGAACCGAAGTTTAACAACACTCGGTATGTAAATTAGCATTAATTCTTCCATGTTTATAGGCTATACTAAAAATTTTAGGTTCCAAGGGGAATGGGGGTTATGCGGGAGGCCTGAAATAAAAATTCGCGATATTTCATCGTCTATTTGGTTTTTGGCAATTGTGCACATAACATAAGTTGTTTACTTTTTTAATTAGTGTAAATTTTGTTTTATAATTATTTTTTTTGTAAAATAAGGTATGAAGCAAGTAATTTGCTTAGAAATATTGATATGCTCAACAATACATTCCAATATGAACTACCCAGGTATCTCACCTGGATAAGTTAATTCAAATCCATGTTAGAATTTTATCCCTAATAATTCAAAACTATGTTATTTTTTAACGCCAGTAACAGTTTGCACCAAATAAGGTATACGGCCCCCACCCTTCTCTAAGTGTATTTAATACATTATTTAATTTAAACGTGAAAAATATTTGAAACAGTTTTAGAATTGTGAAGATAATGTAATATGATTTTTTAATATATTTGAATGTATTAGAGGATAGCTATTCAAAGGTTGGCAGCACTGAGACTATGTAAGTGTCGAGCTACTTCCTTTGTCCTATCAGTTCTGCCGCTTCCCTTCCGACCTCATATTGGTCTATGTTTACATGTTAATTGATGCTTATAGCAATGTATTATTATTCTCAGGAATGTGAATTTCTTTAATTATCATAAATAAATAATTTACTAGAATAAACGCTAGGGAGGTGCACTCAGGTATTTCTGGTATTAATTAACTCTGCTCCGTTAATGTATTATGATATACTTTACTGAAAACCAATATGAATACACAGTTTACAATCGAGACTTATGAAAGAGTGTTTTAATAGAGGCTTTGGCGTACCTAAAACAGCTGTCACCGTTGGACATTGTACCGCATGAAGGGAAAGAAACTTATTCATACATGGTTTGGAAGATAGAATACATTCTAGGATTATGAATTATATGGTCCATCACTTTATAAAAAAAAAAAACTACATACACAGAGGACGGGAAATATAAAAATATTGAGGACAATGAAGTCTTAAATAACAAATAATTTTATTATTAACAAATCCACAGTAACGACGGGAATAAATTCTAAACACTGGGACAGGGAAATAAAAAAAATATTGTGGAAAGTAAAGCCTTGCCAAAAATATGCCATCTTCATTCAGCCTCAAATGAATTCCCGGGCGAAGCCGGGTACCTTTGCTAGTATATATATATATATATATACAGTTTTGAACGGACCTCATTTTCGTCATCTACTAGGTAGGATCGATGGGCATTTGAAGAAAAATTTCGAAAAT
>JADPXZ010000031.1:0-34662 GCA_019009955.1 Riptortus pedestris
ATGTATTTTTTAGCAGATTTCCTTAAGGGAAATCAGCAATTAAGCTGGTACTCATGATGTGATTTTTGAAAAATAAAATAAAAAAACGGAAATAAGTTGAGTTGATCAGCCCCCCCCCCCACATTTACCAGCTTGTGGGAAATCGGCTTTGTTGACACAGCTCCTATATGTGTGACTTTTAGATTTATTTTTATTTTTCTACATAAAATTATTATGGGGGGGGGGGATACACTCCTAATTTTAATCCAATCATAGTGGAAAGATTAAGACATTTTAATATTTCAGTAGTATTTCCCTATGTCTAAAATATGGTATTGCTTTATCAGTAATATGCCTATTCTAATTTATCTAAAGAAGGTGATTATCTGCTTCTGAGCATATAGAATAGTCTTTCTCAATGTTGTTCTAGTTCTCTCCCTTCTCATCTAGAAGAAAACCTTATAGGCAAATAAACCGTTCCAAATTCCTTAACGTATTTCTTCCTAATTGATTATGGTAATGTTTAGGATAACGGAGGATATCATAATCCAGTACACATTTTTATATATGTGTGAGTATGTGTATATATCAAGTCCATTATTTTCATGGAGACGAAACCAGAACAAGCAATTCAGAACTTTATATTCTTGATTTCAGTTGATATTTTAGATAAGGAAAGCGTTTCGTTTTAATTATGAAGCTGGTAGATTTCAAGATTGTTTGTGTCAATAATAAGCCAAGATTTCTTTGCTTAGAATCTCTTTGGGATCTAAATTATTTCAGGATTTCTTGAAAGATGATATTTATATAATACTTATCACGTCTCGGGGTTTGTACGTTTCGCCTGGACAAGTTTCTTCAAACGGTAAAACTAATTATATAGGAATTTTAATATCCTTCAGGAAGATTGTTAATAGCAGAAACTATTAAGAATAATTCCTGCTACTGCCATGAGTGCTTCCACTCTGTTGATGTGGTGTGCAATTCAAAGTTGTTTTGCTTAGATAATTTATTCCTCAAAAAATCATATTCTATTTTTTTTTTTATATTTCTGTTATCATTTTCCAAATCTTACTTAAAAATGACACTTAAGTAGGCTTAGCATAGGCAGGGAGGGTCTATAAACTTTCAGCAACCTTATTTACATATTTAAAAAATTATTCTAAAATAAATGAAGCCTCTTCTACTCAATCCCTCCCAGAGTTTTAACCATACATATTAATATGCACTGAGAATATTATATTATTGGAGTATCAGGATAAAGTATAATAAATAGCTTTGTTCCATGCCAAAGTACAGCTATCACAGACCTTGCATATTTGTGCAACATATAATTTTGTCCCATTATAATAAAACTCTGGTATTATATTATGAAACAGAGTTCAGGTTAGCCCTGTGAGTTAAAGCATTGATCTTAATCTCACATGG
The DNA here is from genome assembly GCA_019009955.1 of Riptortus pedestris. Taxonomy (NCBI): domain Eukaryota; kingdom Metazoa; phylum Arthropoda; class Insecta; order Hemiptera; family Alydidae; genus Riptortus; species Riptortus pedestris. The sequence goes on from JADPXZ010000031.1 coordinate 1,408, forward strand.
CCATTCCATTCCCACCTGGGCAAAAAGGAATTTATTTAGTGACAAACTCACTAAATAAGTCCTTGGTCCCTTCCTGACAAAAAAAAAAAGGTGGTAACCTGTAGATAACCCATCCCAATTAGCCATAGTAGCAAAAATTGGTTATTAATATATAATAATAACAATAAAAATATATCTTCTAACATTAAATTCCACCAACTATTAAAATAGGTGAATTTGAAATGTACAAATTAATATATACTGTGTTCATTATTGTATCGGAGGAGAAATGATAAGAAGAGCTGAGAGATGAGCAGAGAGTTGATCCCACTCGCTCCTGCTGCTACTAGGCTTCAATTTGCAACAAAATAATGTTGAATACAATATTTAGATCTGTCTGATCTAAACCATACTCGATATTTAACCGTTTCAATCAACACTAACAATCATATTTGTTATTGGCTGAAATCAGCTTTGGAATAGTAGGGATATAGGCGGGTGGTGGGGATTCCAAAATTTAAAATATGAATGGTCTCACTTTGTTGTTAATATGCATTTTTTTTTTGTAACTCAAATATAAAGCAAGTTATTTGTACCTTCTTGTTTTCAGCCTTCAGTATCCCCCCCCCTCTGCCCCTTCTCGTCGGGTTTTTAAATACAACTAGAGAATTTGTGGTGAAATGAGAAAATCTGCTTAGTTGACGCAGCCCCTCTGTGATTTTTCTTTAATTAAATTTCAAGCTGTGAGCAGATACCCAAATAAATAATAATTTTTTTTTATTATTTAATTGTATTGTTTTTATTTCATTATTTCTACTGTTGTAATAAACATTTGTCTTATTGCAGGTTCTTCAGTTGGTGATAAAAGTGGCTGTTGGAGCACCTCATTCGAGGACATCTCGATCTACTTCTAAAGGTAAGTTAGTGTTTATCCTAATCTGCTACACATTCCCATTATCAGCTAAGCGCATTATAAATTTGATAGAACATTTATTCTACATAATGTTGGACATCAGTGATCGGCGGAGGGACATATGTAGACATCATCCTCCATATTGGAGGGAAACTAGACAGGGGAGGGGGGGATAGATAATGGGGAAAACTGTAAAAACAAGGAAGAAGCGAAGAAATTAGCAAGTTATAGATATAGAGTAGACGCTTGTTGGAAGATAATCATCATGCCTGTCCCGTCCTCCAAGGATCAAATCCATGGTAGTCTGTATGTTGTACAATTCAAATTTGTGTGTGTGGATAAAGTAAATAGGTTTTTGCATCTCTAAATATTATAGTTTTGGTATGATGCTCTGTAGTTGATATTATTGTTTGGCTAGTATCGAGCTCAGGATAATTTTCATCAATAAGCAAGCCTGCTTTGTAGCAAATCCCCAATTCCCTTTATTATTTTTATGCCTAGAAGAAATAGAGAAATTGATGTCTGAACTCTCTTATTTCTTCAAGTTTTAAGTCATTTCAAATGACTGTATCATATTGGTATTGCAGGTAGAATTACAGCTGTGTAAAGTGTAGGCAGCATGGCTATCACGAGTCCTCTTGTCAGTTTTGTTGCTAGTCACTAAAAATTCGTGTTAAAGGCATACATTTTTAGTCACTAGCTTAACATTTATGCCTTTAGCATGTTTTACAACACCACTGTCGTAGAATGTCTTGGGCTGGAAACAAATTACTTCTAAGGTTTTTTGTCATGTACCCTGCCCTGGGGAACAAGCTCAGCCAAAATAAAAATGGATCATACTATGGCTCCTCAAAACCCTCGTGAAAAATAAGGAAGACATTTCTAGGCGGGAAAAAGTGTATTTAATTGTAGTACTATTGTTCTGCTAAAGGTTCATTTGTAAAACAATTGATTTTCTTTTATTTATTCTAAAATAAATAAAATATTTTCTAAAAAAATCGAGGTGCTCCTTATCTATATATCTATATCTATATATATATAAAATTGTAACCTCTGTCTGTACATTTATTTTTTTCGCAAAATTTCACGATAACTTTTCGTTTCACATGTCACAGACACCATATCTGCATTTTGTTTCTTTCGTGTATGTTTGTTTGTTACCTTTTCACACATAAACGGCTGAACCGAATTTTATGAAACTTGGTATGTATATTACTACTAGCCCAACTTAGACTTTAGGCTATATTAATATTCTCTGAGACGAACAGGAGTGGGGGTTATAAGGGAGGCCTGAAATTAAAAATAGCGATATTTTGTTCCCTATTTGTTTTTTGGCAAATATGCACATAACAAAAGTTGTTTATTTTGTTATTTAGAGTAACTTTTGTTATGTAAACTTTCGTCGAATACCGAAGTATAAATGCGTTATACGCTAAAAATTATAACGGGAGTCAACAATTTTATTTGGCACAAAAGACTCAACAAATTAAATAAAACTCGGTATGTGTAATAAAACTAACACCTTCTTTAGAATAAGCCATACCAACATTTCTAGCGACGGGCAGGAGTGGGGGTTGTAAGGGAGGCCTGAAATTAAAAATAGCGGTATTTCGTTTTCCATTGGTTTTTCTGCAAATATGTACATGATAAAAGTTTGTTATTTTGTTATTTAGAGTAACTTTTGTTATATACACTTTTGCCGAATACGGAAGTATAAATGAGTTATATGCTAAAAACTACTGCGGAAGTCAACAATTTTATTTGGCACAACAAATTCAACCGAACTAAACCAAACTCGGTATGTGAATTAGCACTAAGGCCTTCCTTATAATAAGCCATACTAACATTTCTAGGGACGGGCAGGAGTGGGGGTTATAAGGGAGGCCTGAAATTAAATATAGTGATATTTCGTTTCCTATTGGGGTTTCGGCAAATATGCACATAACAAAAGTTGTTTATTTTGTTATTTAGAAAAACATCTGTTATAAACACTATCGTCGTATGCTGAAGTATAAAGGCGTTATACGCTAAAAATTATAGCGGAAGTGAACAATTTTATTTGGCACAAAAGACTCAACCGAAATAAATAAAACACTCGGTATGTATATTAGCACTAACGCCTTCTTTATAATAAGCCATACTAACATTTCTAGGGACGGGCAGGAGTGGGGGTTATAAGGGAGACCTGAAAATGAAGATAGTGATATTTCGTTTCCTATTGGGGTTTCGGCAAATATGCACATAACAAAAGTTGTTTATTTTGTTATTTAGAGAAATTTGCTCAACAATTCTTTTCAATATGAACTACCAGGTACCTCACCTGGAAAAATTAAATCAAACTATAATATATTATTATAATATTTTGTCCTTAATAATTTAAATCTATGCATAATGCACAGGAGGCGGGAAATATGACAATTTGGAGGACAGTGAAGACTTACATAAAAAATTAATTTTATTATTAACAAATGCCAACAACGGGTATTAACCCAAAACACTGGGACGGGTAAATGTCAAAATATTGTGCTAAGTAAAGCCTTGCCAAAAAAATACCATCACCATTCAGCCTCAAATCAATTCTTGGGCGAAGCCGGGTATCTGAGCTAGTCTCTCTCTCTCTCTCTCTCTCTATATATATATATATATATATATATATATATATATATATTAACCTCTGTACATTGGTTTTTTTTCTCGATAATATTTTGTTTCACATGTCAGACACGAATCCGCAATTTGTAGCTTTGGTGTCTGTTTGTTTGGTTCCTTTTCACACCCAAATTACTGAACCGAATTTTATGAAACATAGAATGTATATTACTACTAACCCAACTTAGAGTTTATGCTATACTTATATTCTCTGAGATGAACAGGAGTGGGGGCTATAAGTGAGGTCTGAAATTAAAAATAGTGATATTTTGTTTCCTATTGGTTTTTTGGCAAATATGCACTTAACAAAAGTTGTTTATTTTCTTATGTAGAGTAACTTTTGATATATACATTTTTGTCATATACGGAAGTATTAACGAAATATTTGCTAAAAACTATAGTGCGAATCAACATTTTTAAAGAGCACAAAAGACTAAAATGAACTAAACAACATTCAGCAACTCTTCCATAATTATAAGCTATATCAAATTTCTAGGGACAACCGGGAGTGGGGGTAGTAAGGGAGGCATTATATGAAAAATCGCTCTACTTCGTTTCCTATTGGATACAAAGACATACATGCACATATCAGGTGTTTATTTTGAGTAGCTTTTCCTATATTCACTTTTGTCAAATAATGAAGTATGCTTGAGATATATGCTAAAAACTGAACAGGAAATCAACAATTTTAGTAGCACATATTAAAATGTTTTTAATATAGGCATATTATGACAAATGATGTTATGTTTTTAAACTTATATGATAGTTCTAAGAATGATTTGGATTAGGGCGGTTATAAATCTCCGACCCTTCCCCAACTCATTTGTTATTTAATTTAATAGGAAATAACATCGTTATTTATTTACAATCAAAATTTAAACTATAAGGGCATTTCGATTATTTAATTTGTATAATGTATTATTTATACAAAGTCATGCTGAATTTGCATATCGTGTGATAGTGGAAGTTGTGCAGAATCAAGCTCTCAAATTGTGGTATAATTTATCTTATTCCTCCGATATGTTGTCAGTCATTCAAATGACTGTGTACTATCTACAACTATTAAACGTTACTTGGTAATGTCATTATAACAAAATTCAATATGTGTTTAAACTCAATATGATTTGAGGTTGTTGGGGGGGGGGAGTTACTATAATCTCTTTCCCTCACCTCGCTTTAACAGTACGAATTGAATTATTTTTAGGGTACCACTGTTATTTATTTACACCAGGTATATCAATTACTAGAAAATTCGTGATTTTTCCTGCTCTGGATAAATAATTTAAGTAAAGCAATGTTGATAACTAAAGCAGGAGCAAACGTTGTCGGCGTAGTTACTTATTTTCAATTATTTTTCAAAACTAAAATTTCTATTCTATAAGTCCATCCCCTTCCTGATCCTTACGGGAAAACCATACGCCCAGACAGGAAGTGTAGTTGTGCACATTGAAGCCTTGCCAAAAAAAATACCATCATTGAGCCTCAAATGATTTCCCAAGCAAAGCCGGGTACCTTAGGTGGTATATATAATGTACCTGATATATATAATGTATATATAATAATAATGTACCTGGTATATATAATGTACCTGAATATCTATCTAAGCAAAACTTGAGGGTTTGTCTTATATTCTATTTAAATTTGGTGGGGATAATTCATTCCATTCTAAGAACAATTGCTTATTTGAGAATTCTAGATTTTCACCTGGTTATTACTCATTATTTATGTACAACATAGGCTATATGGGAATTAGATTTTCACCTGCGATATTTCTCCATGAGAATGCCTCCATAAAATCATGAAATTATTTGTATATGGATCAGGGATATCAATATTGCTGATATGCCTTATTTATAGTTTACTACCATGGACGGGAGGTGGGCACTTCAATTTCAAAGCATATGTCGTGAACATAAATATTAGTTTTACTTAGAAAATACGGAGGAAAAAATTATGTTTAGAACAATTATTACATAATTTTGTAGAGATCTTTGCTGGGGAAAGTTTTCTTCTGATTTGCACCGGCTTTCTGCTCCAGTGGTTTTCATACTCGGGGATGCTACTCATGATTTTTAGCAACTCTTTGATTGTCTGACTGATTTGTCAGTCTTGATATCATGCTTAAATTTCTTTTAAATTCTGGCTTTCAGTTCAAATAGAATTGATTAGTTTACCTTGAGAATGCCCGAGTGAAGCTTTACTTGGAGTAACCTTATTTTATTTCGAGGTACATCGAGTACTTCTGACTTAGGTCACCAACTCATTCATTTTTCTATGGTATTATAGTTGAATACCTGAAAGAATTTTTTGATCGTATTTTCCCTTCGAATGCTAAGATATTCCAATCATCTAGGTATATTTTTTGAAAAACTAAATTGATTTTCCCCACCCCATGAACAAGAATAAGACTCTCAATATTGGTCCAATAGCTATTCTCTGCTTCACTCTTAAAACAGTAATATGCCTGTAATTTGATAGTAATAATAAAAGTCCACTTCCATGCCAACCCATCAACAACACAGCTTGTTTGTTTATGAAATTTAGCTAGTTTTATATAATTAGAAAGTTTAATTCATATAGTAAATGTCTTCTGAAAATAACTGGCCTTCAAGTTGAAATAATGTTTTACGCTATATGCTGTCTTATTCATCATTGGAAGTAGAAATAGTGGCCCGTGGGAATATAAAGTTTTGATTAGCATGTGCAAAAAATCATCCAGTCATATTCATAACGACACAAATATTTTGTAACATCAGTAAGATAGTCAAAATTATATTTAGAATAGCTGTTAGTTGGAAATGGTTGAAATATTTATGGTTTCCCATCGATATATGACTAGGATTAATATAGTTGTCATCAGGTTGGTCATATGGGTTAAGGTCTTAATGCACTTGGTAAGCTTAGGTTTATGTGTTTGATTCCCTTTGGGGAAATAGTTTATTTAGTGGCAAATTCAATATATAAACTCTTGGAAAATGGGAACAAACTGTAGATAACCAGACCCGCCATAAAGTGGACGTTAATAAATAACATTTAACATTGTATTGCCATAAAATTAGTTTCTGTGTCATGGAACACCTCTATATAGCGAACAGAAGCTGTAAGTCACCATTTTGAAATTTATAAATAACATTTTAAGTCTGTAAAATGTATACTAAATACAATTAGTCCTTTGCGATTTTTCAAAATCAATATTAACAACGAATATATGTTTTGAATTTGAAGTAAACCCTCACTACTGTAATGTAAAATAGTGCATGTTGACCATATTCTTCGCCTTAATACATATACAAAACGTTTCTCAAATCTATTCATCCATTTTCATAGAAAACAAATAAAGTCTTTGCCATCTAGAAATCGGAAGTCGAGCCAAAACTTCAAAATTGATATATGTTTATAATGTTTTAGGACTGCCAGCATCATTCTAAACACAATTCTTTCCACTTTTTCGATAAAGCCAATATTGACGAATACATTATTTGACATGGAAGCATACGCTCACTCCTAGTTGAAAATTAGAATTCTTCTGTATCGTATGTTCTACCTTGGGATAGGTGATTCTCAAATGAAAAGAATCCACAGATATCTTTCAAGTGATTGTTACTTAAAAGGGTTGCTAGACACAACATTTTCAATTTTGATGTCATGGTTTTTAGAGTGGTCTGAAATATGAACAAAATGTATCCCTACCAAATGTTTTATGGGGAGTCGATATGATAAATGAGTTTCATTTATACAGATGTAGTAATGATACGAATATTGTCAAAGTGGGCTGTTATATTTTTTACTAATACAGATTCTAATTAGGGGTATATTTGTTAGTCGAACCCTATGTTCCTCAATATCTTTGTAAATATTAATTTTATCGGAAAAATGTAAAGAACAAATTGTGTTTGAAATATATTTTTCAGTCCTAATACATTGATAAAATATTACTTAGGGCATGTCAATCTCCTTCTACCATTGGTAAGACCACCATTGGTTTACTGGGAATTTAGCTTAATTATATTTACAAGGCTAACAAAGTTAGCTTATTACTTTTGACTTTGTTGTTCATCTCAAACGCTAAAAAATTACAGCAGAATGCCTCATCGGAATTTTATATGTTTCTACAAATGCTAAGAAGATGTAACCATTGTACTTTGAATGGTAACTAAATTTACTTGAACCATGAACCACTTACACCTGTATGCAATTACAGCAGAATATTATCTTCTTCTTTTTTCCGAATGCTATGCTGATGTAATCTTTATACTTTGACAGAATTTATTTATTTAAACCCACGAATGATAACTGAATCACTAATAAATAAATATTATGACTGTAAATTCATGAGAATAAAGTGATTACTTTTTAATTCACTACATATTTTGATAGAAAATCATTATTATCAAAATTGGTTATTGTTCCTTCAAGTGGAAAGATAATAACAGTAATAAGTGTAATGACTGAAAGAATATCATTACCTTATATTTATTTTAACTAAGGATGTTCCAAATTTAAAATGTGCTGCATGCCAATATGAAGCTTTATGAATAATTTGTTTTCAAGCCATAATTTAGAAACAATGTTTTTGCCAAAGTTTACTCAAATGTAAATATTTGCTAGACTACTTCTTTTGAAGTTCCTTAATGATTACAGAATAATGATGCTAAAGGGATTTTGAAAAACATAACTTGGGCCAGTCTCATTCTGATTTAGCCGCCTTGGAAACAGGCAGACAGGAGAGTTTGACATCACTAAATTTTCAACAAACCCTTGCCAGCTTCTCAAGTAATCTTGCGCCTTGTGCTCATCAGATTATTTTTATTCCTAATTGCTTGCTATTGTTAATTTTGGGATTGTTACATCAAAAAATACATAATTTCTTAATAACTATTATGTATTTTATTGTACAAGTTTATTTGTATTAGTAAATTGATTATTTCATTAACATTGAGGGGGGAGGGAGGTGTCTGAAAGAAATTGAAATGTTTGTAGGACCAGTCTGTGTAAGTAGGAGCCTCCTAGAATATGCCTGATGCTAATAATGGGAAGTGTAGTCATTAGACCCAACAGTTGTTCACCTCAGCTGATGATCTACATGATATAGTCTCTACCCTCAATATTCAATTCGGATATGAGCTACAACTGCTATTCCTTCTGTTTGATAAATTATTGTAGGTTTTCTGCTTGCTTTTATTACTTAAAGTTGTTATCTTGTACTTCGTTCAAGATCTGTTGTTGTTCAGTTTTCCCTTAGCTTATTTTTGCTCTCAACAGACAATTTTTTCCTATAAACATGTTCACTGTAGTGCTATATTTATAACTAGCTGTATTACCCATTGTTGCCGAATTAAATGGTTATAATACAAAGATTGCATCAATTTATATAGTACTAAGGTACTCAGGAAATCATTAGAGGCAGAATATTAATGTGCACAATATTTTCTTTTTTGCATTTCCCCATCTCCGTCTTTAGATGAGATACCTGAATGTTTAGCAACTAAAGGGAACTAGTATAATTTTTTAACCCTGAAGATTGAAATGAGAAAAAAATGTTTCCCTGATCAACGCATCTGCACTGTTGAAAATATCATGGACAATATTAATCATAGTCATGGATTGCATTAATTCATAGCTATTAAGAGCCATTACTGAGGTAGCTTTGCTAGGCAAATATTTAGGCAGAATAATGAGTGTGAATGTTATTCAATGCAAGGCTATCTGAGTTTTTACTTTTATTGAAGTTTACAGCTTTCTGGACAATCTATGAACTTCTTCTGAGTTTGTCAGACTAAACGTTAAGTGGTTACTATTCAATCCCGTCATTGTTCAAAGCATTATTGGTCACAAATATCATATTAGTGGATAGCATTTATGTCATTATAAAATAAGTAATACTCGTAATTCTATTCCCCAAAGCAGCCCCAAAAATATACCTATTTTATTTATTTAATAACCATTATTAAACATATTCTATTGAATGCTAGATGAAGAAACTTAGTATTCATAATGTTTCATAGAATGTGTCGCATTCTCTGTAATGTGTACTTTTTGCGGGAAAGGGATAGTATAGTTGGTGCACAATAAATTTTTGACTCCGGCTTTAATTTTTAGCATAAACCTCGTTTTTACTTAGTTATACGACAAAATGTATATAACTATGTATATATGTGTACAATGTTACTCTAAAAAAAAACTAACTAAACAACGTTTGTTATTTGCACGTTACCGAGAAACCAATAGAAAACGAAATAGTGCTGTTTTTCATTTCAGGCCTTTTTTAAAACCCCCACTTCAGTTCTTTTCCAAAAATGTTCATATAAACAAGGAAGTACTAGTTAGTACTAACCCACATTCAGAGTTTTTTTGAGTTCCATTTAATCATTTGTAGCCAATAGCATTATTGTTAATATGTGGATTTGTTAATAATAAAATTATTTTTTTATGGAAGACTTCACTGTCCTCCATATTGTCATATTTCCCGTCTCATATGCATTATGCACAGATTTGAATTATTAAGGACAAAATATTAACATAGATTTGAATTAATTTTCCCAGGTGAGGTACCTGATAGTTCATATTGGAAAAAATTGTTGAGCATATCAATGTTTCTGTGCAAATTACTTGCTTCATACACTGTTCCCGAAAAAATGTATAAAACAAAAGTTACTCTAAATAACAAAGTAAACAACTTTTGTTATGTGCACGTTTGTCGAGAAACAAATAGACAATGAAATATCGCAAATTTTTATTTCAGGCCTCCCTTATAACCCCCACTCCCGTTCGAACCTAAAAATTTTAATGTAGCTTATAATCATGGAAGAATTAATGCTAATAGACATACTGAGTTTTTTTAAGTTCGGTTCAATCGTTAGTGCCCAATAAAATAGTTAGCTCCCGCTTTAGTTTATAGTGTATATCTCGTTTATACTTTGTTATAAGACAAAAGTGAATATCACAAAAGTAACTTTATGTTAAAAAAAAAAAACTACTTTTGTCATGTGCATATTTGCAGAAAAACAAATAAAAAACGAAATACTGCTATTTTTAAATTCAGGCCTCCCTTACAACCACCACTCCTGCTCGTCCCTAGAAATGCTGGTATGGCTTATCATAATGAAGGCATTGGAGCTAATATACATACCGAGTTTTATTTAGTTCGGTTGAGTCTTTTGTGCCAAATAAAATTGTTCACTTCCGTTATAGGTTTAAGCGTATATCTCGTTTATAATTCGCTATACAAAAAAGCTGAATTTAACAAAAGTAACTCTAAATAACAAAATAAACAACTTTTGTTATGTTCATATTTGCAGAAAAACCAATAAGAAATGAAATATCGCTATTTTTAGTTTCAGGCTTCCCTTATAACCCCCACTCATGTTCGTCTCAGAGAATATTAATAAAGCCTAAAGTCTAAGTTGGGTTAGTAGTAATATACATACCAAATTTCATAAAATTTGGTTCAGCCGTTCAATATGCGTGAAAAGGTAGCAAACAAACATACACGAAAGAAACAAAATGCAGTTATGGTGTCTATGACATTTGAAACAAAAAGTATCTTGAAATTTTGACAAAAAAATCAATGTACAGACAGAGGACATTTTATATATATATATATATATATATATATATATATATATATATATATATATATCATGAAAAAATGTTCTTCCTTTATAGTCAACAGTTCACATGGGTGGAATGTGAATAGGGAGTATATTGGTAAATTTACCCTCAGTTAAGGGGTCAAATAAATGATTATTTTCTGTATATGTTTCTAAGGAATTCTGTTATACTAGAGAGGTTTTAATTAGTGCCCAGATGCCAAAAGTTAATCAGGCTGGGTCAGAGCTTGTTGAAATAAACGTACCAATGACTCTTAACTTCTCCAATTAACGTCTATGGGTAATATGCAATTGTATATTCTGTACTTATATAGCACAATCTTCTCTTTACTAATCAATGTGCTGTTAGATCTCATCTTCTCATTCCTGGGGCAAATTATCAATACAATCAATATTATATATATGTATATAAATGAATATTTTGAAATTTTATTTATTTTTGTTTGTCACCAGGTAAGGTAGCTGTTAAGGGATGGGACAATCATATTGACAAGGAACAGGACAGTAAATGCCTTACACATTCAATTCACTTTCAAGGTAGGATTTCATTATCTCTTTAATTTAGAACTTGTTTTGTTTTTTAACAAAACAAGTGTCTATTAATACTAAATTAATAGTGATTTATTTCTCTTTCATATATATAATTACATTTCCTCTTTCTTATTTAATTGATGGGCATTTTATAAGTTTTCTTGTTGATTCTAAAGCAATTCATAGATAAGGGATGTATTCATTTGTTGTGGCTAATGGTATTGATGTAGTCAAGAGTTACAGGTTTCCATATCTCAGTCTGTTAATATAATTATCTGCATATTTTCTGCTCATCCAGAATATCACTCACACATTTTACTCTTAATCACTTGTTAGTGCTTACATTATGTTACTATGGCTAATTGGTCCATTTTTAAAAAGTCATAACAGTAGAAGAATGCTTAATGACACTCTACTCATTTATTTTTAAAAACATGTATTTATTAGGTTGTTTTGTCACTCTGAATATGTATTATTTTTTTTAATTAAAGAAAATAATAATATTAATAGTCTTATTACTTAAAATTATATTTTCACAACTAATTTAGAGACCCACAGGACAAACTTGAACATTCTATTTATGGTATTTGTGTTTTTATGGCACATATAAAAATACAATGTATAGTACACATTGAAAGAAACGTTTTAATTTATCATGATATAATACAATCTCTCTTCTAAAATCATTGAAAAAGTATAAGTTCATATTATATATATATATATATATATATATATATATATATATATATATATATACACATACATACATGAATAAATTGAAGACGGATGTAAGGAAACGATCACACGATGATAATTTTAGAGTAAGATACTATTTTATTCAGAAGTGCACTTTAGTTATTTTAGATTGAAGGAATTTTGTGTTATGTAGTATACGTGTAAATGGTTATTTCCATTATTTCAACTATATTTATTATTTTATTGTTCAATTTCTCCCTCTTATATCTATCTAAAGTGGTAGTATCTACATCGACTACTCTACATTTGTTTTCTTTATTTTAACATTTAACTACATTTTCTTTTTTTCGTTTGAACACGTGCACCACAATAATATCCCGAACTAAGAATTATTCAATTATAATAAAACGTGCATTTATGTATGTTAAATTCATCAACAAATTGAAGATGTATGCAAATAAGGAAACTGCTAGGCGATTCTTATTCTAGACTAAGATACTATTTTATTTAGAAAGTCGCTCTAGTTAGTTTCAATTGAAGAATTTTTTAGCAGATTTCCCTCAAGGGCAATCAGCTATTGAGGTCATACTCATGACGTGATTTTAGAAATTTTTCTTCAAATGTCCATCGATCCTATGGTCTCAATTATTGTTTAATCGTTATCAAACTTGATATTTAGTCGTTTTATGTAAAAAGAAAGATCAAGTTCATTAACAGCTGAAATCGGACTGGGGGGAAGGGAGGTTTAGAGAGAGAGAGAATTTTGAAGATTCGAAATACCTCCGTTACTGTACGTCGGATCGAAAAGATGTATAGAATCAATCTTATAGAAAAATAAGTTTACTATAAATATTGTTATATACATTTATTCTCTATCTTGAATATTAACCGGTTATGAAATAAACCACATCATTCGAAACTTAAATACCAAATATTGTTTTCAAGGGATATTTATTATACGAAATACATGCAAATATATTCTGGTGACCCTCCCCCCTTCTTAAGTTTTTGGAATACTTACTTCTTAGGTTTTTGATTGATTGAGATAAAAATGATTTTGATTCATTATAAATTACAGTACTAGATATGGTAAATAGTTTTCAATCAAATTAATACGTTATATTCAGATATATTACAGTAATTGTTTTTCTTTCCGACAAGAAGTTGGCAGAACTGTTTGTTTCCCATTGGAAGCTTTCTTATTATCGTTTGTATTTATTCACTTAATATTCTCGGTGGTGTTGTGTTACCGCTATGTAGATTTATCAATAGATAAATAGACTGTTATACAATAGTATAACATAATCTGCATAGTTTACGCAGCCCCTGTGTGACGGTTTTTTTATTACTGTAGCTGGTAAAAATGACTTTTCTATTATTTAAATAGTATTTATTATTCTATTGTATTATTTCCCCTTCTTATGTCTAACTCCAAGTGGTAGCATCTACATCCACTACTCAATACATATGTATTTATGTACGGTAAATTAATAAAATAGTGTACATTGTAATATTAAAGACATTTGTAAAACAGTAATACATTGCTTGGAAAATGGTGTATGTTTTTCTCCGCCCTAACCTTACTCTGCCACTGTCTCTTCCACCAGAGTGTATCGTATCACACAATCTCAGAAATAGCTCGTTCCATCACTGGTGCTTCCTCGGCAATCCTCTCTCAGCAGCCGGGCACTGCTCGCATCATCTCTTATGTTCAGAAACCTGAGCTCTCACAGTATATCGTTATGTGAGCTATCTCGAGAATAGCTCATCCATCTCGAGTGCTTCCTCCGCAATCCTCTCTCAGCAGCCGGGCACTGCACACATCATCTCTTATATTCGGAAACCTGAGCTCTCACAGTATATCGTTACGTGAGCTATCTCGAGATTAGCTCATTCCATCTCGAGTGCTTCCTCTGAAATCCTCTCGCAGTATATCGTTACACGAGCTATCTCGAGAATAGCTCATTCCATCTCGAGTGCTTCCTCTGCAATCCTCACAGCAGCCGGGCACTGCTTGCATCATCTTTTATGTTCAGAAACCTGAGCTCTCACAGTATAGCCTTACGTGAGCTATCTCGAGAATAGCTTATTCATCTCGAGTACTTCCTCTGCAAACCTCACAGCAGCCGGGCACTGCATGCATCATCTTTTATGTTCAGAAACCTGAGCTCTCACAGTATAGCCTTACGTGAGCTATCTCGAGAATAGCTCATTCATCTCGAGTACTTCCTCTGCAAACCTCACAGCAGCCGGGCACTGCATGCATCACCTCCTATGTTCAGAAACCTGAGCTCTCACAGTATAGCCTTACGTGAGCTATCTCGAGAATAGCTCATTCCATCTCGAGTGCTTCCTCTGCAATCCTCTCAGCAGCCGGGCACAGCTCGCATCATCTCTTATGTTAAGAAACCTGGGCTCTCACAGTATATCCTTACGTGAGCTATCTCGAGAATAGCTCATTCCATCTCGAGTGCTTCCTCTGAAATCCTCTCTCAGCAGCTGGGTACTGCATGCATCATCTCTTATGTTCAGAAACCTGAGCTCTCACAGTATATCCTTACGTGAGCTATCTCGAGAATAGCTCATTGGACTAAGCATGAACAGGATTTTTTTAAGAAATGCGTCCATTAAGAGAATTACTCTATTTCTGCTTTGGAAATGGTAGGCTTTTCATTTTTAAATGTTAGTAAATTCTAGAAATATGTATATTTCATTTAATCAATTAACATCCCATCAATAATAAATTTATTGTAGACAAAGAATAAACAAACTTTAAATGAAATAATTTTATTTTTTCTATTATAAAATACAAATTAATTTAGTTACTCATATCGAATTGTAATATCTGATCAATTATACAAATTAAATTCAGGTTAACTAGTATATTATCAGTCAAACCTAATATATACCACTAATTAATTTTGCTTGCATCTAATGTAGAGGAATACCTGATAAGTATCCTGGGTCACAGTAGGCTGTTCATCAGGCATGGTCATGAGGGATGGAATAATTTCCTCTCTATTAGAGAATGATGCGTAACTGAATGAATAGATTAGAATCCGGGAATACAGTAGGAATGATGCATGATTGAATGAATAGATTAGCATCTGAGGATAGAGTAGGCTGTTTGTCAAACACGAACCGGGAGGCATGGAATAATTTCCCCTCTATTAGAGAATGATGCATGACTGAATGAATAGATTAGCATCCAGGAATATAGTAGGAATGATGCATGATTGAATAAATATATTAGCATCCCAGGATAGAGTAGGCTGTTTATCAAGCATGAACCGGGTGGCATGGAATAATTTCCCCTCTATTGTAGAATGATGCATGATTGAATGAATAGATTAGCATCCCAGGATAGAGTAGGCTGTTTATCAAGCATGAACCGGGTGGCATGAAATAATTTCCCCTCTATTGTAGAATGATGCATGATTGAATGAATAGATTAGCATTCAGGAATACAGTAGGAATGATGCATGATTGAATAAATATATTAGCATCCGAGGATAGAGTAGGCTGTTTATCGAGCACGAACCGGGAGGCATGAAATAATTTCCCCTCTATTGTAGAATGATGCATGATTGAATGAATAGATTAGCATCCCAGGATAGAGTAGGCTGTTTATCAAGCACGAACCGGGAGGCGTGGAATAATTTCCCCTCTATTGTAGAATGATGAATGATTGAATGAATAGATTAGCATCCGTGAATACAGTAGGAATGATGCATGATTGAATGAATAGATTAGCATCCGTGAATACAGTAGGAATGATGCATGATTGAATGAATAGATTAGCATCCGTGAATACAGTAGGAATGATGCAAGATTGAATGAATAGATTAGCATCCGTGAATACAGTAGGAATGATGCATGATTGAATGAATAGATTAGCATCCGTGAATACAGTAGGAATGATGCATGATTGAATGAATAGATTAGCATCCGTGAATACAGTAGGAATGATGCATGATTGAATGAATAGATTAGCATCCGTGAATACAGTAGGAATGATGCATGATTGAATGAATAGATTAGCATCCGTGAATACAGTAGGAATGATGCATGATTGAATGAATAGATTAGCATCCGAGGATAGTGTAGGCTGATTATCAAGTACGAACCAGGTCGCATGAAATAATTTCCCCTCTATGGTAGAATCATGCATGATTGAATGAATAGATTAGCATCCGTGAATTCAGTAGGAATGATGCTTGATTCAATGAATAGATTAGCTTCCAAGGATAGAGTAGGCTGTTTTATCAAGCACAATCCAGAATGCATGGAATAATTTCTCCTGTATTTTGCAAAAGTTTTTGGGTACTGACCGTGTCTTCATTTTTCTGTCTTATTTAGTTGTCGATTTTTTTTTTATATAAGCTATACTAATGGATAGCCTATTAGTTTATTCAAGAACTTAACTAATTAAAGTAATAAATAGTTGTGTTTTATCAAATTTGATCAGATGTACCGATTTGCCAGGTTTTACAGCATTAACAAAATTAAGTGCATCCTCTGTTGTCCTATATATTTTATTTGTAAATTTTGTCATCATAGCTACTGTTTAACTGCGGCACTATTTTAGGAAAATTCAGTTGAAATATCGGTGACAGCTCTTAACCTTTTCATTGCGCAAAGCCATTATAGTGGCTCAGGGAGGGCCGTGCCTCACGAGCAGAGAGCCACTATAGTGGCATTGGTCGTTCTCCATCTGATTTCGCTAAACCACTGTTGTGGCTCGGAAGGGAATTATCTGTTGGCAAATAGGGGAACTAGTAACTACCTGTAGGCTCACTAGATCGCATCATCAGTACGTTTCGCTGCATTTGTGTGGATCTGTAGTGTGTAAGGGAGGCGGACCCTACCCTCGTCAAATTAGTTGACAGCTTTATACCTGTAATTGTCCCCGGCACTGTTTACAGTCTTGATTTGTATCTTTTTGTGCATACACGTTCTCTGTGCTATTTGCAGCGGAAATCTTAATTTATTTATAATTTTTTCATTTATAAATTGTTTAACTTGTGCGATGGATACGAAGCTCCATGAAGTGAGTTGAAGAAGTGAGGGACCTGCAAATGAATAGTGATTTCGAAGATGATGGTGGATCCAGTTCAGATGATTTTGATGAATTCAGTGTTGACTGTGCTGAAACTACACAAATTCCAGATTTAGATCGCCCCGGCACTTCAGGAACTACCGCAGTTGGAACGGCAAATGAAACGGTTGCAGCAGAAGCTTCAAGTGATAAAAAAACTCCACCTCCAACAGCAAGTAAATATCGCTACCGATATTTGCTTGCTGTTGATAGAAACTATACCAGCTCCAGCCTTTAGTTTCACCAATATTAGAATTACAAGTAATTTGTTAACTTTGTATGTTATTTTCTTTGTGATTGTTCATGTAATATGCAATATGTAACATAATAAATCTATTTTTTAAAAAAACCATTGCAGTTATATGTATTCTATATTCCCTGTTTTTTGAACATGTTAGATTGGCATAGCATCGATATGCTCTCACTCCAATGAACAGTTATAAGTTAATGTAAATATTTGTCACTACAAAAACTAAGCAGATTTCCACGCTTCATTTTATATCTATGATACGAGAATCGAGTACGAAGCTGAAGGCAGAAATGAAGGAACATGGCAATATTGGAACCTACTTCACTCTAGCTCTTCCAGAAGTTGGTGAAAGCTACTCTTGAGAAGGATGGACTTGGCAATGCATCTAATAATATATGCCACTTGCTCAGCAACAAGATGTTCTTCCCGGGGCTCAGGTTAGCCATTTGAGTTTAGACATTGGCCTCAATAGCACATTGTAAACCTAGAATGGCAACTGGAATTTATTTAGTGACGAATTCATTAGATAAAATCCTTAGTCCCACCCAGGTTAGAAAAGTCAGACACGCAGGGGGCTGCGTAAAATAAGCAGATTTCCCATGTGAAGTTTTACAATAGATAAATCTGCATGCTGGTAACACAACACCACTGTGATTAAATAAACGGTAATGAGAAATCTTTCAGTTAATTAAAATAAATTCCCAACTGAAACGGCTTCTGAACTGTAAGAATAATTTATATTTTAATAACTCAAATTTTAGTAGTCCAAGAACAAAAGAAGAGGGGGGGGGGCAATTGAACAGAACGTATCTGCATAAATCTCACAAAGTAAGGTTAGATGCTTCCACCTAAGCCGAGCAGTTACGGAAACGGCTGAACTATACCCGACCACAGACTTCATAAAAATGCAAATATCTCGGTCAATAATCAAGATAGAGAATAAATGTATATAACAATATTTATAGTAAATTTAATTTGCAATAAGATTGATTCTATACAATTCTTCGATCCGATGCATAATAACGGATATATTTTGAATTTTCATTTCTAGGGACGGGCAGGAGTGGGGGTTGTAAGGGAGCCCTAAATTTAAAAATAGCGGTATTTCGTTTTTCTGCAAATATGTACATGACAAAAGTAGTTTATTTTTTTATTTGAAGTAACTTTTGTGATATTCACTTTTGTCTTATTACAAAGTATAAACGAGATATACGCTAAAACTTTAGCAGGAGCCTACAATTTTATTGGGCACTAACGATTGAACCAAATTTAACAAAACTCAGATTGTCAATGAGCATTAATTCTTCCATGATTATAAGTTTTATTAAAATTTTTAGGTTAGAACCGGAGTGTGGGTTATAAGGGAGGCCTGAAATAAAAATTCGCGATATTTCATTGTCTATTTGTTTTTCGACAAACATGCACATAACAAAAACTGTTTACTTTTTTATTTAGATTAACTTTTGTTTTATACATTTCTCCAGGAACAATGTGTGGAGCAAGTAATTTGCATAGAAATATTGATATGCTCAACAATTCATTCCTATTTGAAGTATCAGGTACCTCACCTGGAAAAATTAATTCAAATCTAAATTAATATTTTGTCCTTAACAACTAAAGTCTATGCATAATGCACAGGAGACAGGAAATATGACAATATGGAGGACAGTGAAGTCTTTTCTTTGAATTTTATTATTAAAAAATCCACAGCAACGACAGGTATAGACCCTAAACACTGGGGCGGATAAATGTCAAAATATTGTGCAAAGTAAAGCCTTGCTAATAAACTACCTTCACCATTCAGCCTCAAATGAATTCCCAGGTGAAGCCGGGTATCTGAGCTAGTATATATATATATATATATATATATATATATATATATATATATATATATACTTTTGAACGGACCTCATTTTCATCATTCCCTGGGTAGGATCGATGGTCATTTGTAGAAATTTTTCGAAAATCGCTTCATGAGTATGACCTGAATAGCTGATTTACCTTCAGGGAAATCTGCTAAAAGTGTGGTAGCCTATAGATAACCCGTCTGAATTAGCCGTAGCAGCATAAAGTTGGCATTAATAATTAAAAATAATCATTGTTCTAACCACCTGCAGGTGGATTATATATGTCTTTATTGTCTGAAGTTTCAATAATTTTCATCCTACTATGCGCATATATATCAGACAAAACTGTTTGGTACGTGCTTAACTTAAAGGAAAAAGAAAAGTTTTTGGAAAAAAAAAAAATTGGATGAATGGGCAGAATTGAATTGGAATATAATTATTATTTTTAATTTATTGTGTTTTCTCTTGAGCATTTTAATGGAAATTATCATTTATTGCATATCTCATTTAAGGTTAAGAACTAATGATATTCAATATTAATTCAGTACTGACATTTAATAATTATATAACGAAGCTAAATTATCTGTAGGGCTGTGAGAGGGCCATCTGTGTTAACTTGCTAATCTGAGAATTGTGGGTTAGATTCGTTCAAAAGCCAATTAGCCTTAGTAGCATCAAGTCAAAAGTAATTTAATACACAATATGTTTTAAAGTTTATTTATTGACGCAAAATTAATTAATTGTAGACAACCTGCAAACCTTTTTATTAATACATTAATTAATATTCTTTACTTATATGAATTAGTTGATAATATATAGAATTTTTTAGATTAACTAAATTATTTGGAACCTGTAGCTCTTGAATTCTGAAATCAAATTCAAATTTGAAATCAAATGTTTGATTCATTACCATCAGTCAAGAACTTCATTTATGCACATGATATATTTACTTTTTTTTTCAGAAAGATCTATATTAATAATTAAATATTTTAATTTTTTTTTTTTTTGCATGCTATTTCTGAGAATGATCTGTTATTATTAACTTTATTCAGAATGAAATATGATGAATAATTGATAGTTTTAGTGATAAATTATGATAAGTTATGTATTTTTTAGTATTACAATTTCTAAATATTTATTAATATTTCTCTCTCCATTCATTTTAGCATACTTCCCTTAATGGAAAAGTTAAGCTATTGAGGTTCTACACATAACACAATTTTTGAGGGAAAAAAATTCCTTAAATCAGTCCCCGTCCCAGGAGATAATGAAAATGAGGTCCGTTAAAATTATATATATATATATATATATAAATTGTAAACTCTGTCAGTACATTGATTTTTTTTCGCCAAATTTCACGATAACTTTTTGTTTCACATGTCATAGACATCATAACTGCATTTTCTTTCTTTAGTGTCTGTTTGTTTGTTTATTTGTTTGTTACCTTTTCACGCATAACCGGCTGAACCGAATTTTATGAAACTTGGTATGCATATTACTACTTACCCAACTTAGACTTTAGGCTATATTAATAATCTCTGAGACGAACAGGGGTGGGGGTTATAAGGGAGGCCTGAAATTAAAAATAACTATATTTCGTTTCCTATGGCTTTTTCAGCTAATATGCACGTAACAAAAGTTGTTTATTTTTTTTTTTATTTAGAGTAACTTTTGTTTTATACATTTTAGTCGTATGTCGAAGTATAAATGAGTTATACACTAAAAACTATAGTGGGAGTCAACAATTTTATTTAGTACGAAAGACTCAACCAAATTGAATAAATCTTGGTATGTGAATTTGCAGTAGCTCCTCCAGGAGTTTTCGAAAAATTTGCACTTGAGAAAAGTTGTTTATTTTGTTATTTAGAGTATCTTTGGTTATGTTCACTTTTGTGATATATTGATAAGTATAAACGAGATATACATTGTAAAACTAAAGCATGGAGCCAACAATTTTATTTTTTATTATCAATTAAGCTTCCTAATCTGAATCGTACTTAGAACTATCATATAAGTCTAAAAACTTAACATCATTTGTCATAATATACAAACCAAATGAAACTTAAGAGTCTTGGGTTTTTGGTAATATTTTGTAAGTATTGTCTATATGTTAATGGCAGAGCAATAAACCTAAAAATATAATTCAGTAATAGAAAACATAAAATTATTATTAGGAGGATAGCAGTTAATATCCCTTGAGTGCTCCCTAATAATGTTTAATATATAATTGTTTATTCAAATATTTATTGTCTTAACATACATTTATAAAAGATTATCTCATATCCCTTGAGAATCATTGATAATTTATACTGTCTATAATACTATACTCATTGATTATTGAGTAAATATCAATTAATACTCTATGGTCTCTCATATTCCCTGAGTTATAATGCATAGGTGCATTATATATTTTATTTTTAATATTATGATTTTATTTAAATATTATTGTTGCTTTAATCCTATTTTACATACTAGTTGGTACAGTTTTACTTCATCCCAGGAGGGTTTTAATAATATTGGTTACTTTAATTAATCCTATTGTAGTTACTAGTTGGTCCACTTTTAGCTCATGTCCCACGAGGGGTTTATTAATATTGGTTACTTTAATCCTATTGTAGTTACTAGTTGGTCCAGTTTTAGCTCATGTCCCAGGAGAGCTTTAATAACATTGGTTACTTTAATCCTATTGTAGTTACTAGTTGGTCCAGTTTTAGCTCATGTCCCAGGAGAGCTTTAATAACATTGGTTACTTTAATCCTATTGTAGTTACTAGTTGGTCCAGTTTTAGCTCATATCCCACGAGGGGTTTATTAATATTGGTTACTTTAATCCTATTGTAGTTACTAGTTGGTCCAGTTTTAGCTCATATCCCACGAGGGGTTTATTAATATTGGTTACTTTAATCCTATTGTAGTTACTAGTTGGTCCAGTTTTAGCTCATGTCCCAGGAGAGGTTTAATAACATTGGTTACTTTAATCCTATTGTAGTTACTAGTTGGTCCAGTTTTAGCTCATGTCCCACGAGGGGTTTAATAACATTGGTTACTTTAATCCTATTGTAGTTACTAGTTGGTCCAGTTTTAGCTCATGTCCCAGGAGAGGTTTAATAACATTGGTTACTTTAATCCTATTGTAGTTACTAGTTGGTCCAGTTTTAGCTTATGTCCCAGGAGAGGTTTAATAACATTGGTTACTTTAATCCTATTGTAGTTACTAGTTGGTCCAGTTTTAGCTCATGTCCCACGAGGGGTTTAATAACATTGGTTACTTTAATCCTATTGTGCTACTAGTTGGTCCAGTTTTAGCTCATGTCCCACGAGGGGTTTAATAACATTGGTTACTTTAATCCTATTGTACTTACTAGTTGGTCCAGTTTTAGCTCATGTCCCAGGAGAGGTTTATTAATAATGGTTTTCGTAATAGTTATATGATTAATCCTTTGATATGCTGGGTCATGGCTGTGTATCACCAAATTTATGTTTTGAGTCTAGGTCATTTTATGTTTGCTAAATGAATTTGTGTACGTGTATTGTATTGTTGTGTTCAAATGTGCTGTGTAAGTGTTTGTGAAGGTCTGTGATTTCATGTTTTTTGCATATTAATTGTGCTTTGTATTTGTTTGTTTTAACATACACTTTTTGTGGGACTTGAGGCAATGGTTCCCTATTCTTTTTGATTTGTCAATTATCTTTTCCTTCCTAGTGGAATTTTGTTCATGTTCATTAATTTCTTAATATAAAACTTTCATTTTGTGCTTGTGCTTGTCCGTGTAATTGTTCTTTGATATCATAGTCAAATGGGTTGTCAGTATATACATTAGTTTCTGCTTAGTTACTGAGTGGATTGTATAGTTTTAGGCAATGACAGACGAACAGCTAACAATATCTAACTTAAAAGCTACAGACTCTGCACCTTGATTCTGTCCAATTTCGTGGAACTGGAGTAAGCTTCGTTAAGTAAGTCTTTTATAATTTCTTAGTGATTTTTTTTAACGACTGTGTGGGAAGTTTCAGTGTTGTTAAGTTGTATTCGTGAGAGTGCATTGGTGATAGTATTTAGTTTTTCTTTTTTATAAATAATTTCATAGTCATATTCTTCAAGTTTCTATCTCCAGTTCTTTGAATGAAAATAGCCACTGGAGGGGTTTATGTGCACAATAAATTTTGAATTTATAATAGAATGCTATGAGTTTGTGTGCGTTATCTGCTCATTGTGCACATTGGTGTCTTCTGTTGTTAAATGGAAGTCTTTAAAAAAGTCTGGGTATTGTAGTATGGGTTCATTGATGAGAGCATTTTTACATAAAATAAAGCAACTTTTATTGTCTTTGGTCGTCAGGATTAATGTGTGCGTTCTTTTTTAAACATTTTGCCATTGGTTTTGTCAAGTTTGAAAAGTTCGGCATAACTTTTCTAAAATAACCTAGTAATCCCACAAATTCTTTTATCTGTGAAGGGGGCAGTTTTGAATGGCTAAAATTTTATCTCGGTTTTGTTTGATTCCGTCAGGAATAATCAGATGTCCCAAGTAATTTCACGTTTAAGGATTTTGGTTTTGTCCAGTTGAATTTTGAAATTTGCCCTACAAGGTCTGACAAAAATTTCTGAGTGTTTGTAAGTGGTCTGGCACTGAGCTTATTTGTAGGTCTGTAATATTTGGAGGGGGTATTTATCGTCAACAGTCTTTTCGTTTAGTTTTCGAAAGTCAATGACGATTTGCCATTTTTATTTTCCAGGAGGGTCAAGTTTTTTAGGGGCAATCCAAACAGGTGAATTCCATGGAGAATTTGAGGGTTGAATAATGTTTTGTTGAAGCATATCTGATATTTGTCTCTTAATTTCCTGTCTTTGGACTTAGGGATATCTGGATGGTCTAGGGTAAATTGAAATTTCATCCTTAGTTTTAATTGTGTGTTTAATCTGAATTGAAAATGATAGAGGTTGGCCCTGCATAAGAAAGAGTTCCCCATCTTTGTTGCATGCTATCATTGATAATTGGGCAATAAACCTAAAAAAATTGACTCTACTAACAGTTTTAGAAATTTTTAAGTTTGCTGTTGAGCTATTTGGTAAAAGATACCAGGTTAATTATACGTTGAGATTGGGTATCCAGGAAGTATATCTGAATAGGGTTATTTGTGTCAATGCTACTTTAAGTCAATTGTTGTAATAAGGGTAGTTAAGTTGTTTTTGGTGAGATCAATTGACACTTGTAAGATTTTTAGATTGTCTAGTCCCAATAACATATCAAAATGTTTATGGAAATGAAACATGGAATTTTATTTCCATCCACATGGAATTTTATTTTATTATTTGGAAAAGATTTTTGAGGCCAGTTACAGTGTAAACATAGACATTTCTTTCATCTACCTACATTAGAAGTCACTTCCACCTGCAGAATACAAACTACATAGTTGTTGCCCATGATTGGCAGTCTGAGTCGTCTCGAGGTTGGTGCTTCAATTGGGTTCCTTTGACCTCTGAAGTGTCAAAATGTGTGCTTTCAATTCTCAGCCTTTTTCAAAATTCTCCCACCTGTCTGATTTTAGTTGTTAAAGAACTTGAACTTTATTTTTACACAAAACGCTTATATATTGAGTTTGTTAATGATAAAACAACGATTGCGACCAGTAGAGCAGCAACAGAACATATATAATTTTTGTACGTACCTCATTTTCGTCATATAGGTAGGTGGGATCGACATTTGAGGAAATTTTTCGAAAATTGTATCATGAGTACTTCCTCAATAGCTGATTTCCCTTAAGAGAAACATCCTTCAGACATGAAGGCTTTTAATTTATTTTTAAACAAAAAATATCTTTTATTTAAGGATAGATTTAATACATTTGGGCAGAGCGTTTTACTCCTGAAAATGATAATTTTTTTTTGAAATATCTATGATTGCGGTTAGGAGTTTGAAAGCATATATCTTTATATATATATATATACTAGCTCAGATACCCGGCTTCGCTTGGGAATTCATTTGAAGCTGAATGGTGATGGTATTTTTTTTGGCAAGGCTTTACTTTGCACAATATTTTGACATTTGCCCGTCCCAGTGTTTGGGGTTAATACCCGTTGTTGGCATTTGTTAATAATGAAATTAATTCTTTATGTAAGACTTCACTGTCCTCCATATTGTCATATTTCCCATCTCTTGTGCATTATACATAGATTTCAGTTATTAAGGACAAAATATTAACTTAGATTTGAATTAATTTTTCCAGGTGAGGTACCTGATAGTTCAAATAGAATGAATTGTTGAGCATATCAATAATTATACGCAAATTACTCCGCATTATACGCAAATTACTCCGCATATTGTTCTTGGAGAAATGTATAAAACAAAAGTTAATCTAAATAACAAAGTAAACACTTTTTGTTATGTGCATGTTTGTCGAAAAACAAATAGACAATGGAATATCGTGAATTTTGATTTCAGGCCTCCCTTATAACCCCCACTCCCGTTTTAACCTAAAAATTTTAATATAGCTTATAATCATGGAAGAATTAATGCTAATTGGACATACCGAGTTTTTTTAAGTTCGGTTTTAAATCGTTAGCGCCCAATGAAATAGTTGACTTCCGCTTTAGTTTATAGTGCATATCTCGTTTACACTTTGTTAAAAAGACAAAAATGAATATGACAAAAGTTACTTTAAAAATAACAAAATAAACAACTTTTGTTATGTTCATATTTTGCCGAAAAACGAATAGAAAAGGAAATACCGCTATTTTTAAATTCAGGCTTCCCTTATAACCCCCACTCCTGCCCGTCCCTAGAAATGTTTGGTATGGTTTTGTTATAATGAAAGCGTTAGTGTTAATACATATACCGAGTTTTATCTATTTCGGTTGGGTCTTTTGTCCCAAATAAAATTGTTCACTTCTGGCTATAGGTCTAACGCGTGTATCTCGTTTATAATTTCGGTATACGATAAAAATGTATAGAACAAAAGTTACTCTAAATAACAAAATAAACAACTTTGTTATCTTTATATTTGCTGAAAAACCAATAGGAAAAAGAAATATCGCTATTTTTAATTTCTGGCTTCCTTATAAACCCCCACTCCTGTTCATCTCAGAGGATATTAATATAGCCTAAAGTCTAAGTTGGGGTTAGTAGTAATATACATACTAAGTTTCATAAAATTCGGTTCAGCCGTTTATGAGTGAAAAGGTAACAAACAAACAAACAAATAAACAAACAAACAAACAAACAAACTAACAGACACGAAAGAAACAAAATGCAGTTATGGTGTCTATGACATGTGAAACGAAAAGTTATCGTGAAATTTCGCGAAAAAAATCAATGTATAGACAGAGGTTACAATTTTATATATATATATATATATATATTATATATATATATATATATATATATATATATATAAAATTGTAACCTCTGTCTGTACATTGATTTTTTTCGCGAAATTTTTCACGATAACTTTTCGTTTCACATGTCACAGACACCATAACTGCATTTTGGTTTCTTTGGTGTCTGTTTTGTTTGTTTTTGTTTGTTTGTTTGTTTTGTTTGTTTATTTGTTTGTTTGTTTGTTACCTTTTCACGCATAAACGGCTGAACCGAATTTTATGAAACTTGGTATGTATATTACTA
Organism: Riptortus pedestris; assembly: GCA_019009955.1. NCBI lineage: Eukaryota > Metazoa > Arthropoda > Insecta > Hemiptera > Alydidae > Riptortus > Riptortus pedestris. The sequence goes on from JADPXZ010000031.1 coordinate 28,601, forward strand.
CTAACCCAACTTAGACTTTAGGCTATATTAATATCCTCTGAGATGAACAGGAGTGGGGGTTTTAATAAGGGAAGGCCTGAAATTAAAATAGCGATAATTCGTTTCCTATTGGATTTTCGGCAAATATGTACATAACAAAAGTTGTTTATTTTGATATTTAGAGTAACTTTTGTTATATACACTTTTGTCGTAAGCCGAAGTATAAAGGAGTTATAAGCTAAAAACTATAGCAGGAGTCATTAATTTTATTGGGCTCAAAAGACTCAACCGAACTAAATATAACTCGGTATGTTTATTAGCGTTGACGCCTTAATTATTACAAGCCCTACCAACATTTCTATGGCCGAGCAGGAGTGGGTTTTGTAAGGGAGGCCTGAAATTAACAGTAGTGATATTTTGTTTTCCCTATTGGTTTTTTTCGACAAACATGCACATGACAAAAGTTTGTTTATTTTGTTATTTTCAGTAACTTTTTGTTTATATTCACTTTTGACGTATAGAAAAGTATAAAACGATATATACACTAAAATCTAAAGCGGGAGCCAACAATTTTGTTGGGCACTAACGAATTGAAACCGAACTTTAAGCAAAACTCGGTAAAGTGAATAAGCATTAATTCTTTCATGATTATAAGCTATATTAAAATTTTTAGGTCCAAAGGGGAGTGGGGATTTAATAAGAGAGGCTGAAATGAAAAACTCGCTTTTTTATTTTTCTATTTGTTTTTCGCAAACGTGCACATAACAAAAGTTGTTTACTTTTGTTATTTAGAGTAACTTTTGTGTGCATTCACTTTTGGTCGAAAAATGAGGCAAACACGGGATAATACGCTAAACCTGGAGTCAATAATTATATTAGTACTTATTTAAGGGGTTTTAATAAATGAATATTATGACAAATGATGTTATGTTTTCGTCTTATATGATAGTCAAAGTATGATTCGGATTAGTGAGGTTATAAATCTTCGTCATCCCCTCCTCATTTATTTATTTTTCATAGAAAATAAACTTAGTTATTTATTTCCATAGAAATATAAACTATAAGAGCATTTCATTATTTAATTTATATAATGTACCTTGAAGTTATTGAAACAAATATCTAATATAATAACAATTAAACGTTAATGGTAATGTTATTATGACAAAAAACAATATGCGTTTAAGCTCGATATGATATTTTCAGGGTACGACTATTATTTAAATCCATCAGGAAGATAAATTATAAAATAATGTTTTTCATCAATAATATAAGTAGAAGAATGTTGAGAAGTTTCATGCGAGAGCGGAAAATGACGGGAACCATTTAATTGAGTTTACTTATTTCCCGTCTGGCAATTCCTGGAAGCGATTTCCAGTGAGATTCACTATTACAAATATAATCTTACGTGCAAAACTATGCCTATACTATGTGAGAGCTCGGATTGGCTTTTGAAGGAAATATGTTCATTATAGATGAATATTTAATTGTAATAAATTCCTACCCATGATTATGGTTTGAACAGTGAAGTCATACATACAAAATTAATTTTAGTATTAAAAAAATGCCAACAACGGGTATAAAACCCTTTAAAACTGGGATGGGTAAATGTCAAAATAGGTTTTGCAAAGTAAAGCCTTGCCAAAAAAAAATACCATCACCATTCAGCTCAAATGAATTCCCGGGCGAAGCCGGGTATCTGAGCTAGTATATATATAAAATTGTAACCTCTGTCTGTACATTGATTTTTTTCGCGAAATTTCACGATAACTTTTCGTTTCACATGTCATAGACACCATAACTGCATTTTGTTTCTTTCGTGTATGTTTGTTTGTTTGTTACCTTTTCACGCATAAACGGCTGAACCGAATTTTATGAAACTTGGGATGTATATTACTACTAACCCAACTTAGACTTTAGGCTATGTCAATATTCTCTAGGACGAACAGGAGTGGGGGTTATAAGGGAGGCCTGAAATTAAAAATAGCGATATTTCGTTTCCTATATGTTTTTCGGCAAATATGCACATAACAAAAGTTATTTATTTTATTATTTAGAGTAACTTTTGTTATATACACTTTTTTCGTATACCGAATTATAAACGAGATATACTCTAAAACCTATAGCGGAAGTCAACAATTTTATTTGGCACGAAAGACTCAAACGAACTAAACCAAACTCGGTATGTGAATTAGCACTAACGTCTTCTTTATAATAAGCCATTCTAACATTTCTAGGGACGGGCAGGAGTGGGGGTTATAAGGGAGGCCTGAAATTAAGATAGTGATATTTCGTTTCCTATTGGGGTTTTGGCAAATATGCACGTAACAAAAGTTGTCTATTTTAGTATTTAGAGAAACTTTTGTCATATACACTTTTGTCGTATACCTAATTATAAAGGCGTTATACGCCAAAAAGTGATAGTAGAAGTCAACAATTTTATTTGGCACAAAAGACTCAACCAAACTAAACCAAACTCGGTACGTGAATTAGCACTAACGTCTTCCTTATAATAACCCATACTAACATTTCTAGGGACGAGCAGGAGTGGGGGTTATAAGGGAGGCCTGAAATTAAAAATTGTGATATTTCGTCTCCTATTGGGGTTTCGGCAAATATGCACATAACAAAGTTGTTTATTTTATTATTTACTGAAATTTGCTCAACAATTCTTTGGAACTACAAGGTACCTCAGCAGGAAAAACTAATTCAAATGGATGTTAATATTTTGTGCTTAATAATTCAAATCTATGCATAATGCACAGGAAACGGGAAATATGATATGGAGAACTGTGAAGTCTTACATAAAAAAATAATTTTATTATTAACAAATCCACAGAAACTACGGGTATTTAAACTAAACACTGGGACGGGTAAATGTCAAAATATTGTGCAAAGTAAAGCCTTGCCAAAAAAATACCATCACCATTCAGCCTCAAATGAATTCCCGAGCGAAGCCGGGTATCTGAGCTAGTATTCTATATATATATTCTAGTATCGTGTTTTACGATTATGTATTACGAGTATACTATTTTTGTAAAGAAGTTCATATTCGGTTCCTCAAATAATTTTGTTTCAAGTATTTACACACCATTTTTTTTTTTTTTTTTTTTTTGTAAATTATGAATTTAGGTAATAAAAAATGTTTATAATGTAATAAATAAGACGTATATTTAAAACGGAATTAATACATACATACTTCAAATGAAAAACTTATTGCTTAGTAAAATAAAACTGAAATCTTACAAAAATTCTGTGGAAAAAAGTATTTGCACACTACACATTTTCTTCATTTTTTAAAATTTATTATTTTGTATGTAGTCTTTTAGCATTAATTACCGTTTATAAACGTCTTGGTGTTGAGTATCCAAGGTTTCTAATTAAATCTGGATTGTAATAAAGGACTATCGAGGTAGTGTGTTCCAGTTATGTGGTGTTTTGAAACATTTTGGTCTAATGTGTGGCATAAATTTCATTTATATTCAAGTCTGGTGATTTGTGTATCTATAGGTATTTGTCGAATTGTCCAAGGCAGAGTTGAGTCGAATTCATCAATACTGTTTCGTAATAGTCTTTCTTTTAAATAATTTAGCCTAATTCCAATAGATTTTGTTGTTGTGGGTTTTGGTCAAATATCCGTAAGTAGAGAGGGGGGAAATTTTTGGTGACCCCTTTGGATCACTAGTTTGGCTAAGTATTTAGCTGGCAGTATTTGCCTTCTAAATGTCAATGGTGGGATTCCTGTTTCAGCATATATGCTTATTACTGGGCTGTTAGATATTCGTAATCCAGCATTATGAATTGCATCTAGTTTGCATAGTTCATCGAAGTTTGCTGAACTACATATATACACAACTGCTGTAATCCAATATAGACAATACCAGAGCTTTGTATATTGTTAGTATGGTATTCCTATCTACTCCCCATGATGTGTTTAGCAAGTACTTTAATAATTTTAAGCCTTTCAAATGAGCGTTTTTTCAGGTTGACGGTATGTATATTCCATTTAAATTTGCTGTCAAGGGACATACCTAGGAATTTAGCATGGTTCACATTCTATTAGAGATAGAGTTATAGTGAATCATATAAATTTCTGCGCTTTGAGATTATTATGCACTTTGTTTTTTCAGGGGAAAACGAAAAACCAGTTTTTTCAACCATTCCATTAATCTAATGAATCGCAGTTTGTAGTTGTTTTTTAATATAGGCTAGGCTTTGTGAGCTGCAAATAATTGCAAAGTTTTACATTGTTGGTCAGACAATCGGTTACCTCGTTCACTGCAATAAAAAAAAAAGAGTTGTACTCAAAATATTTCCCCGTGGGTCACCTGTTTTCAGTATTCTTTCTTTGGACAGTGTATACCCAACTGCCATATGGAAATACCCTTCCTTTAGGAATTCCTGGATGAGTCTGGGCATGTCGCCTGTATAACCCCATTGATATAGTTGCTTCAAGATATAACAGCGCCATGCTGTGTCAAATGCTTTATGAATATCAAAAAATATTTCAATTACATGGCGTTTGCTTGCAAATGCATTCAGGATTTATTCCTTTTGTAGGCAATTAAGTTTGCTTGAGTAATACTTTTTGTAAACTGTTTGTATGTTTTCCGTCTGTCTTGAATTGCCTGTTTATATTCATTGTTGAACCAAAGAGTAGGGTGATGCTTGCTATAACCGATAATAGCTATAACTCACTTGCTTTCCCTTAGCATAAATATATAAACCACTGGTGGTGTCCACCAATAATAGCTATAACTCACTTGCTTTCCCTTAGCATAAATATATAAACCACTGGTGGTGTCCACCAATAATAGCTATAACTCACTTGCTTTCCCTTAACATAAATATATAAACCCCTGGTGGTGTCCTCCTATAATAGCTACAACTCACTTGCTTTCCCTTCACATAAATATATAAACCCCTGGTGGTGTCCTCCAATAATAGCTATAACTCACTTGTTTTCCCTTAACATAAATATATAAACCCCTGGTGGTGTCCTCCAATAATAGCTATAACTCACTTGTTTTCCCTTAACATAAATATATAAAGCCCTGGTGGTGTCCTCCAATAATAGCTATAACTCACTTGTTTTCCCTTAACATAAATATATAAACCCCTGGTGGTGTCCTCCAATAATAGCTATAACTCACTTGCTTTCCCTTGACATAAATATATAAACTAGTGGTGTCCTCCAATAATAGCTATAACCCACTTGCTTTCCCTTGACATAAATATATAAGCTCCTAGTGGTGTCCGTTCCAATAAATTAGGCTATAACCCACTTGCTTTTCCCTTTTGACATAAAATATAGAAAGCCGCCACCACCCACCAATACCTAAAATTAAATTGCTTTGGCTTCCCATAAAGTAACCCCTCGAGTTATTCTCCTATAGCTAAAACTCAATTGATTTCCCTTCGTATAAAAAGAATTTTAAAAACATCTGGTGGAGTTCTCCATACCTGAAATACAAATTACTTTGAGTTTACTACACCCGTCCCAGAGGGTAGTGGGTGCCGACAGGGGTGAAATAGTTTGCTACATGGCTCCCAGAGGGCTGTGGGTACCGAGAGGGATGCAATAGTTTGCTACATGGGTTCCAGAGGGTTGCAATAGTTTGCTACATGGCTCCCAGAGGGCAGTGTGTACCGAAAGGGGTGCAATAGTTTGCTACATTGCTCCCAGAGGGCAGTGGGTACCGAGAGGGTTGCAATAGTTTGCTACATGGTTCCCAGAGGGCAGTGGGTACCGAGAGGGTTGCAATAGTTTGCTACATGGTTCCCAGAGGGCAGTGGGTACCGAGAGGGTTGCAATAGTTTGCTACATGGTTCCCAGAGGGCTGTGGGTACCGAGAGGGTTGCAATAGTTTGCTACATGGTTCCCAGAGGGCTGCAATAGTTTGCTACACGGCTGCCAGAGGGCTGTGGGTACCGAGAGGGTTGCAATAGTTTGCTACATGGTTCCCAGAGGGCTGTGAATACCGAGAGGGTTGCAATAGTTTGCTACATGGTTCCCAGAGGGCTGTGAATACCGAGAGGATTCCAATAGTTTGCTACATGGTTCCCAGAGGGCTGTGAATACCGAG
>JADPXZ010000032.1:0-32332 GCA_019009955.1 Riptortus pedestris
TATATATATAAGATTATATATATATATATATATATATATATATATATATATAAATTAGGCCTGTCTTTGGCAGTTGTCTGATGATTTCTATTGTAAATCAATGGACAGACTCACTGTAATGTGTTGTTGTTTGGAAGGAGGGAGGGGTTGTATTTCACATAGAAATGTGGTGGTTTGGAAGGAGGGAGGGGTTGTATTTCACATAGAAATGTGGTGGTTTGGAAGGAGGGAGGGGTTGTATTTCACATAGAAATGTGGTGGTTTGGAAGGAGGGAGGGGTTGTATTTCACATAGAAATGTGGTGGTTTGGAAGGAGGGAGGGGTTGTATTTCACATAGAAATGTGGTGGTTTGGAAGGAGGGAGGGGTTGTATTTCACATAGAAATGTGGTGGTTTGGAAGGAGGTAGGGGTTGTATTTCACATAGAAATGGTTACCTCTATAGTTCTGTTCCTGGACAGAATCACCCACAGTTATTAAATTATATTTTTATTGAAAACCACAAAATTAAATAACTTGTATACAAACTTAGAATGTTCTATATTCCCCTTTGCATCAGATTTCTTGAACGATAGTAAACAGTTCATATTATAAATACAGATATTAGGCAACTGTTTTAAAATGTGGACAGTTCCTGGAACTTTGATTTGAAATTCATGATTTGGAGAGAATATGAAAAATAGTGCTACAACTTATCTTCAAGAGAACCTATATTGTATTTGCAGTTTGAAATTGAAATAGACTTCTTGTTAGTCAAATAACCATATACTGTGATTTTAAGTCAAATAAGTATGGAATCAGATTTACATATTACCATAATATATGTGGTGGTTTTAAATTTAGGTTATATAATTTTTTGAAAATTGAAATTAAGCCATAAAATACTACCAGGGAGATATTTTATATAAATCTGAATTGTACATTTCAACAATTTCTACTACGAAGAAAATGCCTGTCAAAAATTCAAACTCAACAAATTAACCAGCATCTATTCCGCCGAACTATTCGCAATTAAATTCGCTCTATATCATTGCATTTGCAACCACTCAACTCAAGAAAAATTCCTGATTTGCACTGACTCGTTGAGTGCCCTATTGAGTATCAAAGATGTATTCACAAACAACCCAATAGTAAAAAAAATACAAAATCAAATACAAATGCTCCGAGAGCTAAAAAGGGCCGTCTACTTCATGTGGATTCCAAGCCACGTGGGAATAGATGGAAACGAAAAAGCAGATTTAGCAGCCAGAGAAGCCCATCAACTCGACTCCATCACCCCAACAATTACATCTGCAGAACTCTACCAACCACTCAAAGAAGAAATTAATAAAAACTGGCAACACATGTGGAATGAAACCCAGAACAATAAATTAAAAACTATTAAAACCACCATCCGTCCATGGAAATATTCGACAAGAGACAACAGAAGAGATGAGGTTGTATTAGGAAGACTCCGAATTGGGCACACACGACTTACGCATGGATATCTTTTGACAAAAGATCTACGTTGATTCAAGAGAAATTTAACACAGAACTGACTATATATCACATATTAATGGAATGCCATAAGTATACAGATATTAGAAACAAATACAATATTTCCAATAGTATAGAAGTGGCCCTTGGAGATGACCCGAAAGAACTCGATAAATTGTTTAATTTTGTAAAAAACACGAGTTTATACGAAGAAATTTAAAGTGCAATTGCTCGTATCCTCGTTTATATTGTTAAAATGGCGATATGGATGAGGATACCAAAATGTGAATTATAAATATTACAGGGCGATGATAACCTGGTAGTTTTTCGCCCTTAAACCCTATACAACAACAAACAACATTTCAACAAAACTTTAGATATTTATCAAGATGAAATAACGCCACAGTATTTGTAGAGACACACAGAAAAAGAGTTTTCCTGGTGGGTTGGTCCAGTCCCTGCATAAACTAAGCAGATTTCCCACATGCTGGTATAACGCACTTGTAATCTCTTATTCTCACACTTATGTGTAAATAACCAATGAGTAGAAGGTGAGAGGTTACTGAGGGCTGAAAACAAGAACTTACAAATAACTCGCTTAATACTTGAATGATAAAAAAAGCACATAGAACTACAATTGTAGATTATGAATAGCTTAACAAGATTGGTTCTATAACATTTTACAATCCCACTCATATTAATGAAAATATTTAGTATTTTCAAATCCCCCCTCTAAATCCTCATATTCTATGTCTGATTTCTGCCAATAATAAATACGATCTTTAGTGTTGAATGAAATGGTTAAATGTTGTGTATGGTGTAGATGAAATAAACATTTTCAAAACAAGAACGTAAAATATAAATTGATGACATCATCAAACAACAGACAAAATTTTTTTTTTTCAAAAATTGTGTCATGAGAACAACCTCACTAGCTGATTTCCGTTTTCTGATTGTATTTTTTTAATTGTTTAATGTATTATTAATTAACATTATTATCTCAAATATTTAATCGTGATTTTGCAAAATGTTTTTGTTACAGTAATTATTTCCTTACAATTGTGTAATTTTACGAATTTAAAGATATTGATTAAATGAACAGAAATGATGAATTATGCAATAATTAATTCTGTTTAATTGATTTTTTAGAGCTCCACCTCAAAAAACTGATGTCCCGATCCACTGGAGTAAATACATCGATGAGCTATGAAAGTACAAGTCCTGCTGCTGTGCCAGAGAAACATTTTGCCTGTTGTGAATGCAATTACAGAACAAATTATAGGTACATCTTAAAGCAGCACGTACAGGCTAAACATTCACGTGAAAAACCTAGGTCCTGCCCCTACTGTGAATACAGTGCTGTTCAGGATGACAATCTAAATTATCACATACAGACTAAGCATTCAATTGACAAACCGTATTCATGCCACTATTGTAAATACAGCACTGTTTGGGCTGGCAGTTTAAAGCACCACATACAGGCTAAGCATTCAAATGATAGACCTCACTCCTGCCCCTACTGTGAATACAGTGCAGTTCAGGCTGGAACTCTAAAGATTCACATACTAGCTAAACATTCAATTGACAAACCATATTCATGCCACTATTGTAAATACAGCACTGTTTATAAAGCCAATTTAAAGAATCACATACAGGCTATACATTTAAATGAAAAACCTCACTCCTGTCCCTACTGTGAGTACAGTACTGCTCACCAGGGCAATCTAAGGCTTCACATACAGGGTAAACATTTAAAAGAGAAACCTCATTCCTGCCCCTACTGTGAATATAGAGCTATTCACACAAGCCATATTAAGTGTCACATACAGGCTAAGCATTCAAACGACAGACCTCACTCCTGCCCCCACTGTGAATACAGTGCTGTTCGGGCTGACCATCTAAGGCGTCACATACTGGCTAAACATTCAAACGATAAACCACACTTGTGCCCTCACTGTGAATACAGCACTGTCATGACTAGTCGTCTAAAGTATCACATACGGGCTACACATTTAAATGTGAAAACTTACTCCTGCCCCTACTGTGAATACTGTACTCTTATGTCTACCCATCTAAAGAATCACATACATGCTAAACATTTATTTGAGAAACCTCATTCTTGCCCCTACTGTGAATACAGTGCTGTTGAGAAGAGCAGTCTAAAGCGTCACATACAGGCTATGCACTCAGGAGACAAATCTACTTTATAGCTTGTTATAGAAAGAATGATTGAAAAAGCAATAACAAGGCTTTATTACTTTAAGAATGCCACACAAATACTAACAGTCACAATGTGATATTACACGTTAGTAGTAATAAGTTTCTGCTTACAAAGAGGCATAATTACAGCATGACAGAAAGAACCAAAACATAACACAAACTTATTACATCATTCTTCGCTCCATAAAGTATCTCAAGTGAGCTGGGAAGGCCTGTCTCAAGTACTCTCCTAATGATTGTGTAGAAATTGGCTGTAATGTTTCTGCTTGGAGTCAATGATATAACTGGATCAGTATTGTTTGAAGAATTCTAAGGGATGTGTGTACTCCAGAGAAGTTGGATTTGGCATCAATCTCAGGAAATTGATGAAATTCTGAAAATATTTTGTATTTATTAATCTTATTATTATTACCATTAAATTTTCTTTCTTTATTATACTTTATTTCTGAGACAAGTAATGTGGTTTTCAGAAGTATTACAAATTTCAAACATACTGTCTGTCTGTAATTAAGTTATTTATGTTCTGACTCACTATTTTATTATTATTCTTAGGGTTATTCAAACAGAAATTACCTCCCAAAGACAGAAAATTTAGAATGTTGTTAGGAATCGTTAAATTAGTAAGGTTAATCACTATTTTTCTCTTGTAACATATTATATTTACTTAATGCATCCAAACTAGACTCATTCATATTTTTATTAGGTACTCTATTTCCTTTAATTATATTTATAGCTTTAATGGAAGTGTACTCATAACTTTGTTTCAGTAGTTTACTAATCATTTTAGTGATTTGTATTTTATTAATGACTGGATTAAACTTATGCTTAAGTTTCATTCTTAATCTAAAACTATCAATTATAAAACCAGAATAATACCAGAAAAATAAACACAGTCTATGCAAGTGGAATTAATAAATTACAAATATAATGTGGTCATCCTTATCGAACATTCCAAAATTTAATTAAATTATATATTTTTTCAAATTATAGAATATACAATATGTTATGAATTAGAAATAAAGTTTAAGGAGGCAATAGTGTTTTATGTTGAGGGAAGGGAGCCCTTTATACTTTCATTTTATATACACTCCCATCTAAATGCACTCTGACATGAATCAAATAGTTTGGCTTTTATAAATAATTTTATTGAGATTGACAAAGAACTGATCATGCTCCTCATAAAGTATTTTAGGACTATAATATAAGGTAAAATGATATAAAACAATGGTAGTAAGTAAATGTTATGATATATCACAATTTTTATAGATTGTATAATTTTATGTTGACAATGAATAATTATTTAATAGGATTATTTGATGATGACCACAATTTCTGGAACGTTATAATGAACTAAATAAAAAAAGTCCGTCAAGCAGGGGATGCGTAAACTAAGCAGATTTCCCTCATGAAAGTATAGTGGATAAACCTACATACTGCTAAGACAACACCATCGTGAATATTAAGTGAATAAATACTAACTGTAATAAGAAATCTTTCTCCTGTAGAAGCGTCTCAAATGTAAACAAACAGGTTTGCCAACAGCTCACCGGAAAGAAAAACAATAACTGAAACATATCAGAATATAGCATATTCATTTAATTGAAAACTATGTACTATATCTAGTACTGTAATTTATAATGAATTACAATAATTTTTATCTCAATCAATCAAAGTTTAGTAGTCCAAGAATTTAAGAAATGGGGGGGGGTCAAGAACACATATACCTCCATCTCATATAATAAAGGAAAACAATATTTGGTATTTAAGCCTCAAATGTTTATTATATAACAGAGTATTGTTTATGTAACATGAGTAGAAGTGGTGGTTTACTGAAAACTGCAAATATCTTGGTTGATATTTAAATGTATATAACAATATTTATAGTACATTTAATTTGCAATAAGATTCATTCTATACACTTTTTCGATCAGACTTATAGTAACAGAGATATTTCGAATTTTCAAAGTTCTCCCCCTCTAAACCTCCCCTTCCCCTGGTCTGATTTAAGCCGTAAACAAACTTGATCTTTCTTTTTACATAAAACGACTAAATATCGAGAGTTTAGATCCGACCCGCTCCAGACCAGGGGCTTGTCCACTCTCCTGTATTGGTTCTCCTGCCACGGTGTAATAGTTTTATCTTTCATCTCCCGCAACGCTACCATTATATACTGATCACCGCAACCAGCTTTCACCAGTTCATTTCAAGGAAAGTATATGTTTCCCACAGGTACCTACTTCTTATAATGCTAGCATTATCTACGCAAACTATTAATTGAGTACTCATAATTTAGGACCGATCGATCATTATATATATATATATATATATATTATTGGTTTGCCGCTAAAGTATTTTATAAAGTTAAATTTCCTTTGTTTCTTTTTTCAACCTCTATATCAATAAATGTTAATGTTTGGTTCAATTAGACATAAGGTTAGTTTCTAAATCAGCACTCTTTAGGATTTAAGTCATATAAAATTGGCTGCCTACTATAAAGTGTATTATAATACGTATGTTGCTTATTCAATATATACTTGATTCTTTGGAGAATTCAAATAGTGATTTGTATCATTCACCATCATCTTTCCATAATATAGTAAATATTTCAGTCTAATGCTCTCTTATTCTTGCCTTTAAAAAGCTTCCCGCCCTTACATTTTGGCCGAAACTAGGGACTAATGGCTTCCCGAAATAGCTTTATTATTATTACCGCAAAAGCTAACCGCACGCCTTAACAGAGATATTTCGAATTTTCAAAATTCTCCCCCTCAAGCCCCCCCCCCCGCGCACAAATTGCACATTCTTATTAGAGTCTAACAGATAGTTTTTTTGTTAATTCTACTTACCAAGACTAAAGATACTTAAAAACTATTGTACATCACTGTTGTTCCTTTGTTTTCATTAGGAGTACTAAGTATAACCTTAAGTTTGTTTATAATTGGCTTGGTCACTGCCTTATGTTTTGTATTACTATAGTTTATTTTCTTTTGTTTGTTGAACTATGTTATAACTATTGATATGCGTTATTATAATTATTGTTATATTATTTTTTATTAAAGCTATTTTTATGTAGTAATAAAATTGATATATTATTGTTATTTCACTATGTTACATTTGTTATTGCTATATGTTATCACAGTTATTGTTATATTATGTTAAAGCTGTGTTCAAGTTATATTAAAGTTAGAATGTTATTGTTGTTTAATTTATTATTATGCTACAATTAATTATTGTTGTGTGTTGTTACAATTATTGCTCTTCTGCTAACTTATTGCTGTATGTCATCACAATTGTTGTTGTAGTTTGTTAAAGCTATTTCCATGTTATATTAAAGTTACAATGTTATTGTTATTTAAAATATAATTAAATTAATCCTAGTATGTCCTCAATAGCTGATTTCCTTTTAAGGAAATCTGCTAAAAGGAGTAGGAGACACGATAGGATAAAGCCAGCCTTTTGATTAACACTAGCACTGTTATCACAGAGGAAGGTCAGTCTACAGCCCTACTTCTCTAAAACCAGAGGTTTATTCGCATCCTGTATATTCACACTTAAAAATGAGTTTCTCCCATAACCTAAATGGTGAGTGGTTGTATTATAGCTATATATAAGTGGTTTTGAAACGTTGATGCAATTATGTTTTCTCCAGAATGTTTCATTTCCAGTAATTTTCATAAAGGCCATGTTAGACTAATGCACGCCCCACAGCTTCCCTTTGTCTGTCATTTGCTTCATTTTCTAGAGCATTCTATTTGACTAGTGCATTAAGCTATAAAATTGATAGAATCTATTTAATGTTGAATGAATTGCTATATAGTTACATGTAACAGTAAATTAATACTAGTGGGAGTAAGTAATCGGGAAAATTAAAATTTAATGAACCAGTTGATTTAATAATTAATATTAATGTATTTGCTATAAGTTTATTCTTTATTCCCCAAATCATTTCGGATCCTTTTTGTTTCGGATTTTTAATTTTTTTTAAAAAAACATTAGAAACATTTTAGTTTCTATAATTGTAGATTTACATAAACCACAATTATATAACTCAAATATTAAGAGTGTTATCTGACTGTTTATATTTAGATTTCCCTTGAGAGAAATGAACTATTGAGGTTGTGCTCATGAGGCGATTTTCGAAAACTTTGTTCAAATGTCCATCCATCCTATCCAGAAGATGATCAAAATGAGGTCCCTTCGAAAGTATGTGTGCGTATATATATGCGTGTTTCTAAAAAAGGTTTATTCCCCCTTCAAATAATTTGATTAGTACAAGGGGCCTATCTTACTTACATCAAGCAGTCATCTGGCTGCAAAACTACAAAAACAACATTGATTGCGAGGTATCAGATAAAAAAAAAAAAGGTTTATTTGGTCTATTTCAAACTCTATATTTAACTGTTTCAATCAACACTAAATATCATATTATTAAGAAATTGGACCCAATTCTAGCACCATGCATTTTTTAGTTACTCAAATATGAAATGAGTTATCCATAGTTTATTGTCTTTAGTCTTCATTAAACTCTCTTTTATACTCATCTGTTTTTACATAGAAAAAGAAAGTATGTGAAGAGTTAAGAACACTAGCATGCAATACTAACACATGGGAAATCTGTTTAGTTTACGCACCCTAAGCGTGGCAGAATTTTTTATCCTGATGAGTGCCAAAGTAATGTTCACTCGTATGAACTCAAACCCACATTTTAATCTCATCAACATCTTTTCCTTAATCGCAAAAAAATACAATCTTTCTAGAACGGCTTTGAACTTTAAACCGAACATAAGAGAGCTCCTTAGAGATGATAAAGAGGACATCACTAAATAATATCATATTATTAATTGGCTTAAATTGGATACAGTTGTTGCACTATGCATTTTTTAGTAACTCAAATATTAAGTGAGTTATCCATAGTTTCTTCTTTTCAGCCTTCATTGAACTCACTTTTCTACTCATCTGCATTTTACATAAAAATAGAAAGTACGCAAAGGGATAAGATCACTAGCGTGTTATACCATCACATGGGAAATCAGCTTAGTTTACCCAGCCACTGTGTAGCAGACTTTTTTATCGTGATGAGTGCCAAAGTAATGTTCACTCGTATGAACTCAAATCCACATTTTATTATCATCTGCTAAGTGTTTTATTGACCAAAATTGTAGAATAAGGTTTATAGTGGGGAAACCTAAATTGTAAATATTTCTGTTGTTATGTATCACGATTAAAAACAATATTTGCAGTTCATTTGATCAAGTAGCTTTTGACAAATGTTTTTTCTAAATATTATATTTTTAATCAAGTATTAATTAAGTATTATGTTGAGGGGGAATGTTTTAAAAGTCCACATGGGAAAAAATATTTGGTTAGGGAATTCCCTATTCATGGTGGATTTATTTATTTTATTCATATACTAGCTCAGATACCCGGCTTCGCCCGGAAATGGATTTTAGGCTGAATGGTGATGGTATTTTTTTGGCAAGGCTTTGCAAATATTTTGACATTTACCCGTCCCAGTGTTTAGGGTTAATACCCGTTGTTGGCATTTGTTAATAATAAAATTAATTTTTTATGTAAGTCTTCACTGTCCTCCAAATTGTCATCTTTCCCGTCTCTTGTGCATTATGCATAGATTTCAGTTATTCCCGCTGTAGTTTATAGTGTATATCTCGTTTATACTTTGTTAAAAGACAAAAAGAAATATGATAAAAGTTACTCTAAATAACAAAATAAGCAACTTTTGTTATGTTCATATTTACCGAAAAACGAATAGAAAACGAAATACCACTATTTTTAAATTCAGGCATCCCTTACAACCCCCACTCCTGCCTGTCCCTAGAAATGATGGTTATAATGAAAGCGTTAGTGCTAATACACTATCCGAGTTTTATTTATTTTGGTTGGGTCTTTTGTCCCAAATAAAATTGTTCACTTCCGCTATAGGTTTTAGCGTATATCTCGTTTATAATTCGGTATACGAAAAAAGGGTATATAACAAAAGTTACTCTAAATAACAAAATAAACATCTTTTGTGATGTTTATATTTTCCAAAAAAACAATAGGAAACGAAATACCGCTATATTTATTTTCTGGCCTCTCTTACAACCCCCACTCCTGCCCGTCTCTAGAAATGTTGGTATGGCTTGTTATAATAAAGGCCTTAGTCCTAATACACATACCGAGTTTTATTTAGTTCAGTTGATTCTTTTGTGCCAAATAAAATTGATGACTCCCGCTATACTTTTTAGCGTATAACTCATTTATATTTAGGTATACGACGAAAGTGTACATAACAAAAGTTACTCTAAATAATAAAATAAATAACTTTTGTTATGTGCTTATTTGCCGAAACCCCAATAGAAAACGAAATACCACTATTTTAAAATTCAGGCATCCCTTACAACCCCCACTCCTGCCCGTCCCTAGAAATGATGGTATGGCTTGTTATAATGAACGCGTTAGTGCTAATACACATACCGAGTTTTATTTATTTTGGTTGGGTCTTTTGTCCCAAATAAAATATTTCACTTCCGCTATAGGTTTTAGCGTATATCTCGTTTATAATTCGGTATACGAAAAAAGTCTATATAACAAAAGTTACTCTAAATAACAAAATAAACATCTTTTGTGATGTTTATATTTGCCAAAAAAACAATAGGAAACGAAATACCGCTATATTTATTTTCTGGCCTCCCTTACAACCCCCACTCCTGCCCGTCTCTAGAAATGTTGGTATGGCTTGTTATAATAAAGGCCTTAGTCCTAATACACGTACCGAGTTTTATTTAGTTCGGTTGATTCTTTTGTGCCAAATAAAATTGATGACTCCCGCTATAATTTTTAGCGTATAACTCATTTATATTTAGGTATACGACGAAAGTGTACATAACAAAAGTTACTCTAAATAATAAAATAAATAACTTTTGTTATGTGCATATTTGCCGAAAAAACAATAGTAAACGAAATATCGCTATTTTTCATTTCAGGCCTCCCTTATAACCCCCTTTCCGGTTCGTCTTAGAGAATATTAGTATAGCCTAAAGTCTAAGTTGGGCTAGTAGTAAAATACATACCAAGTTTCATAAAATTCGGTTCAGCCGTTTATGCGTGAAAAGGTAACAAACAAACATACACAAAAGAAACAAAATGCAGTTATGGTGTCTATGACATGTGAAACGAAAAGTTATTGTGAAATTTCGCGAAAAAATCAATGTACAGACAGAGGTTACAATTTTATATATATATATATATATATATATATATATATATATATATATATATATATTTGGATGTTTACGATATATTTTTTGATTGCTTAAAGCTTAATTCATTTAGTATTGCATTATTTTATAAATTACCCTTAGCGTAATAAGTAGACAGAGTTTGGGGCTTTTAATACAAAGTCCTGACTTTATTCAAAGTACTAATGATACATTTCCCTTTGTTTTATGTGTATAATTGATGTGCTGATGGTGTGTGATGTGTTTATTAACTTTTTAAGGGTTTTTTATTTATTCTAATAATTTGTAATATATTCGATTTTGCTTCATACAGCTGCTCCGGGATCTAGCTTTGGTGAAGTTCCTGTCAAGAAAGAACCTGAGTACTATTTGAATGATGAGCCATGTACTTCAGGTAAATATTTATACAAGGAATATGCTACAAAATTGATGTTACTACTTCTTTATTTATTATAATCAGTATATAGAGGATTTATTTAAATTAATTAATTCTTTTATATTGTTCCTTTTAAATCTTATAATTCTGTCATTTACGGTTTCTGAGTGAATTGGATAATTGTTCAGTGTGTGATTAGAAACCAAAGCAGAGGAAGTATTTGTTTTCAAAATTAACAAGTATAATAAAAACAATCTTGGTAGATAAAATAATCTAGTTGGTTATAGATTTATTATTATTTAAACCGTGGACGGTAATTTTTAAAATATAATTAAAAAATATCAAAAGAAATTGTTTAAATGTACATGTCTTAATTGTACTTAATTCATTTCAGTTTGTGAACAATATAAACAAATTATCTAAATATAACTCATTCAGAAATAAGTAGCACAAAATCACTTTTAGATAAGACTTATTAAAAATCATCTAAATTATAATATACCAATCCTTTTAAAAATACCAGTTTAATTATTATCTCTTTTGGAGAACTGCATTACAATTAGGGCAAAGCATTGAACTACGTTGTAAACAAATCAAGTATTAATTAATTAATTAAGTATTATGTTGAGGGGGAATGTTTTAAAAGTCCACATGGGAAAATATATTTGGTTAAGGAATTCCCTATTCATGGTGGATTTATTTATTTTATTCATATATTTGGATGTTTACGATATATTTTTTGATTGCTTAAAGCTTAATTCATTTAGTATTGCATTATTTTATAAATTACCCTTAGCGTAATAAGTAGACAGAGTTTGGGGCTTTTAATACAAAGTCCTGACTTTATTCAAAGTACTAATGATACATTTCCCTTTGTTTTATGTGTATAATTGATGTGCTGATGGTGTGTGATGTGTTTATTAACTTATTAAGGGTTTTTTATTTATTCTAATAATTTGTAATATATTCGATTTTGCTTCATACAGCTGCTCCGGGATCTAGCTTTGGTGAAGTTCCTGTCAAGAAAGAACCTGAGTACTATTTGAATGATGAGCCATGTACTTCAGGTAAATATTTATACAAGGAATATGCTACAAAATTGATGTTATTACTTCTTTATTTATTATAATCAGTATATAGAGGATTTATTTAAATTAATTAATTCTTTTATATTGTTCCTCTTAAATCTTATAATTCTGTCATTTACGGTTTCTGAGTGAATTGGATAAATGACTTTAAAAAAAATTGTACCTCACATTTGAAAAAAATAATTAATGTGCCTATACATTAGGTTGTTTTATACAAGATATCTTTGAATATAATGAATGACCACTGCATCCTATTTTAACCCTCGATCGGGCGCGTTAAAAATATTCCGCCTCCGAGCACATGTATCTCTAAGATCTTCCTCAATCGTTTTTAAGGAAATACAGTTTTTTAATATTTATTTTGCACTAAAATGTTCAGTGTGTGATTAGAAACCAAAGCAGAGGAAGTATTTGTTTTCAAAATTGACAAGTATAATAAAAGCAATCTTGGTAGATAAAATAATCAAGTTGGTTATAGATTTATTATTATTAAAACCGTGGACGATAATTTTTAAAATATAATTAAAAATATCAAAAGAAATTGTTTAAATGTACATGTCTTAATTGTACTTAATTCATTTCAGTTTGTGAACAATATAAACAAATTATCTAAATATAACTCATTCAGAAATAAGTAGCACAAAATCACTTTTAGATAAGACTTATTAAAAATCATCTAAATTTTAATATACCAATCCTTTTAAAAATAGCAGTTTAATTATTATCTCTTTTGGAGAATTGCATTACAATTAGGACAAAGCATTGAACTATGTTGTAAACAAATCAAGTATTAATTAATTAATTAAGTATTATGTTGAGGGGGAATGTTTTAAAAGTCCACATGGGAAAAAATATTTGGTTAGGGAATTCCCTATTCATGGTGGATTTATTTATTTTATTCATATATTTGGATGTTTACGATATATTTTTTGATTGCTTAAAGCTTAATTCATTTAGTATTGCATTATTTTATAAATTACCCTTAGCGTAATAAGTAGACAGAGTTTGGGGCTTTTAATACAAAGTCCTGACTTTATTCAAAGTACTAATGATACATTTCCCTTTGTTTTATGTGTATAATTGATGTGCTGATGGTGTGTGATGTGTTTATTAACTTATTAAGGGTTTTTTATTTATTCTAATAATTTGTAATATATTCGATTTTGCTTCATACAGCTGCTCCGGGATCTAGCTTTAGTGAAGTTCCTGTCAAGAAAGAACCTGAGTACTATTTGAATGATGAGCCATGTACTTCAGGTAAATATTTATACAAGGAATATGCTACAAAATTGATGTTATTACTTCTTTATTTATTATATTCGGTATATAGAGGATTTATTTAAATTAATTAATTCTTTTATATTGTTCCTCTTAAATCTTATAATAGCAGAGTTAGTATCAGAACTCTTGCTGGGAGCATGTATAGCAAAACGTCTTTGCCGGTTGTAGAAAACCATCTCCCAAAGACCTTAATTTAAATAAGAGTTGCCTAAAGCATTAGAATATGTAGAAGACTGATTCTTTTTGTATTCTAATTAGAAACTTCAGTGATTGAATAGCTATTCCCCCCCCCTGATTTGCTTACATCATTTAGACTGTGAATTATATTAAAGGTTATAAAAGCGAGTTAATAACAATATGTTTTCTTCTGAGCAGCTGCTGGAGGTGTAGATCTCCTGTTGTGCTCCATTAAAAATGAAGAGGACTCTTCACTTGAGGAAAGCCTCGTTATGACTACAGGTAATAGTACAAAGTTATCCTCCCTTTTTCTCTATTTCCTCTCCTCTAAATTCACATGTGTGTCTGTTAGACCTTTCATAGGAAATTTCCACAACTATCATTTCATTTCATCATAGATGAACATGAATGTTCACTGTTCAAGATTGCAGATTCATCTCGATTTCATATTTAATCACTCTTATTTCCATGGGAAACTTGCTTTATTCTTTTATACGGGTATACCTGGACTATCAACTAGTCTGATATGAGGATTCTTTGGAAAAAGGAAAGCCTCTGTATGCTTCGAGTTAATCTGACACACCCTGTCTCATTTGATTCTTCATTTTCTCAGATATAAATTAATGATACTGAATCTCATGACTTATAAAGCTATCAACTGGTGAATAAAGTAAGGAATACTTGAGTGGATTTAAAACTCTTCTGAATCAGGAAGAATTATCCTATAACTGTTCAAGGCTGCATTGAGTCCCTTCTTCTATCTTTATTTATTCGTTTAAAAATATGAAGAGTTCTTTGTGGAATAGTGAGAGAGCCAGTAGTTGAATGGGATAAAGTCTAGTTATTTTTGTTTGATCATTACAAAACTTGATGTTTAAAGGTTATATGTAAAAATAATGATCAAGCTCGTTAACGGCCAAGATCAGACCAGTGGGGGAGGGGTTAGAAAGGGAGAATTTGGAAAATTCTTAATACCTCTGTTATTATGCGTCAGATCAAAAAATTGTATTGAATAAATCTTATTGCAAATGTAATGTTCTATAAATGTTGCTATGTATGTTTCTTCACTATCTTGATTATTAATCGAGAGATTTGCATTTTTTTAGTTTTGCCTTTTGTAAACTCCCACTCCCAATATTGTTATATTAGCGATAAGCTATTATGCCATGAAGCACTTTATTTGAATCCTAAATATCAAATATTGTTCTCATTAAACTTTTATGTTTTGAGATAAATGCAAAAAATTGACACATACAGGAAATCTGTTCAGTTAATGCAGCCACTGCATGACAGACGTTTTATTAGAAGCTATTTATTTTTAACAAGTTACCATTTCTGTCATTTACGGTTTCTTGAGTGAATTGGATTAATGACTTTAAAAAAACTGTACCTCACATTTGAAAAAAATAATTAATATGCCTATACATTAGGTCATGTTGTACAAGATATCTTCTCTCAATATAATGAATGGCCACTGCATCCTATTTTAACGGGCAACATGCTTTCAAGGAAATCCCATCACCAGTCCTGTAAACCTAACAATCAATGAAATTTCTGGTCATTGCAATATTTTTAATGAAAGAAAAAGTTCTATTAATTAATGTGTCTTACACTTTTTTCAAACAATTAAGGGCTCAGTGAGTGTTATACTTATTCTATTACATACTGTGCATTTATCCTTTAACCAAAGGTGTAATAAGTAAAACTGTGCAATGAATATAACCTCATCAACTTGAGGCACAAGTATTACCAATCCCCCCCCCTCCCCCAACCAATCATCCATAGTTTGCCTGAGCCATTTAATTGTTCATAAGAAGTATAAGTTTCATTATATGATCTTTTTTCCTATATCCTTAGTCCCATCCCAGCTAGAAAAAGATGTTAAAGGGTGGTAACCTGTAGATAACCTGTCCGAATTAGCTGTTTTAGCACAAAGTGGACATTAGTTAATAACAAATTATTTTCCTATTAAAAAGATTGTAAACTTCCAGTGCTTTGTCAAGATATGAATATTTCCCAAGTGTACATTGATCTTTAAAGACATTTGAAGTAGAAATACTGGCCTTTCGTTCAACATGGGAATTTATTTGAGCTTCCTTATCAATTAAATTGGTTAAATACAAAGTTTTATGGATATATGCCATAAATCGTAGGTTTTGCAATACCATTATTTGAAATGTGTTGTCCCCATGAAATACTTAATTTATAGAGAGTTTATTGAGTGTAGAGGTTTACTGCAACAGAGGTATTTCATGCCCATTTGATTAGATAATATATAATTGTTGTTCAGCATACAGTGTTGAAAAAGGAAATGCTGTTATGTTCACAGTACTAGTAGTTTTCTGTTAGAAAGAGCGAGTCAGTATACCTCGTTCTCTTCTTTATCCATACAAATTATTGTGAAATACCTGCTGTTATTGTATGTATGTGATGGGAGGGTAACATATTTGATTTAATGTATTCCAGATAAAGATAAAGCAGTCTTCATCTGCCATCACTGCCAGCGAGCCTGGAAATCATTCATTTCACTGAGACGCTGTGTTCAGAAGTGCTTCCATTCAACAATCACTAGTAAGTACTTTTAAAATTGAACATTTTAAGAATATGTCTCTGATTCTCCTTTATTTTGGAGACATCCTTTTAAAGATAATATAAATTTGGTTTTATGGTGTATAATTCAATAAAAATAATATTTATAGTATATAAAATAGGGAGACTGGTTTTATTTCTTGATGTTTGGTCCATTTTATATATATATATATATATATATATATATATATATATATATATATATATATATATATTAGCCGTGTATTGGATAGTTGACTTATGATTTGGATTGTAAATAAGTGGACTCAATGCAATATGTTGACATCTGTAGGGGGGGGGTTCTCGAATGATAGTAACCAGTATCATATTATATATATACAGATGTGGACAGTTCCTGATTTGGAGAGTCTTTGAAAAATAGTGCTACAACTTATCTCCAAGAGAACCTACATTGTATTACAATTAGCCAATGAAATCAAAATAGACCTCTTGTTAGTCCTTCAACTATTTACTCTGGTTTTAGTCAAATAAATGTGGATGTTTCCTGGTGGGATGGTCTTGCTCCATCCTACCAAAAGTCTTATCACAGAAGGTCTGCATAAACTAAGCAGATTTCCCAAATTCTGGTATGACATACTATAGATCTCTTGTACATATTCCCTATTTCTATATAAAAAAAATTGATGCTTTGAAAGCAGTGGGGTGGGGTTACAGAAGGCAATGAAAACAAGTAAGTTCAAATAACTCACTTAACACTTGAGTTTCAAAAAAATACATAGACCAACAATTGTAGATCATCAATAGTTTAACTAGATTGGTTCTGTAACATTTTACAATCCCTTTCATAATAATGGAAATATTTTGCCTCCACTATTGCATGCCCGATTTCTACCAATAACAAATATTATCTTTAGTGTTGACTGAAAGGGTCAAATGTATAGATCAAATAAACATTTTTGAAACAAGATCTGAATTATGTCATCACACAACAGATTTCATGTATCTTGCACTATAAAGTTCTCTTGAATACAATATTTGCTATTTAAGCTTAGAATAAAGTAATTCATGATATAACAGCGTATTGCTATTCTGGCAAGAGCTGAGCGGGAATTCACTGAAGCGAGAAAATTAAAAAATGCAAATATCTCAGTTAATATTCATGATATGTGACGTCATGGATCTTTTAATATTTGGTAGCCAACTTGCTTACACTCCAGTTTTTTTGTGCTTTTACAGAATTATTAATTAGCAATTTGTGAAAAGCATTGTTCCTGTGAGGATAAGTTTATTTTGAAAGGTAGAAGGAAAAGAAGGAGGGAAAAAAAGCTGATTTAGGTAAAACATCAATTAACCATAATTGATAAGAGGCTAGATTGGATGGAACTGTTGGTTAACAGTTATAAATATATAAAATAAAATTACAAGCTATTTCACCCCAAAAAGTACAAAAACTATAACTATATAGTAGGTATTGGAATGGGAGACTTAATGCAACGTTAGACATATTGCACAACATTTTGACAGTGTGAACGTACTCAGCTAGAGACGAGACACCTTCACTCTGTTTCCAGCTGCCGAGTGGTGCGGTTCGGCTGTTTATTCAATTTTTTGAAAGTGTTTTAGTTACTTTGAAACATGTGGCCTAATGAAAAAGTTTTGAGTCTTATTGAAGATTACCACGTATCTTATTGTTTGTGGGATGTTACGACCTCATTATAAAAACCGGGTGAAAAAAAAAGCGGCCTTCGAATCACTGGCAGCAAAGTACAATGTGACAGTGTCG
The DNA here is from genome assembly GCA_019009955.1 of Riptortus pedestris. Lineage (NCBI taxonomy): Eukaryota > Metazoa > Arthropoda > Insecta > Hemiptera > Alydidae > Riptortus > Riptortus pedestris. The sequence continues at coordinate 18,189 of JADPXZ010000032.1, forward strand.
GACGTAGAAAAGAAAATTCATAATTTAAAAACATCATTCAAACGCAGTGCGACTGCCAGTCGAAGAGAAGCTGGGATGGTTTCCCTAAACTTTGTAACTTGCTTCATTATTATTCTTCCAACTATCAGAAGCAAGTTTTGAAAATCAGTAGTCGTCAGCCGGGTAAAATTCCGAAAACCCAAGGCGTCTTCCAATCTTAATTTACTTAATAGAGCTTTACCGAATCTAGGCCCTTCTGAAAGTACTTCGCGCGTCCACCAACATTTACGTTTTCGTGTTCTTTCACTTATAATTACCACTAAGCAGGAACTCATTCCACACAAAACAAAGTCCTCCATGGCGGACTGTGAACATGAGACTGAGAAATTTACCTCGTAGTGTGGACACTAGACGAGACAATGAGCGGTGTCTCTAGACAGTCTATAGACCATGTCTCGAAACCCTCAGACTCCATCTCAACTATATTCTTAAGGTCCTCAGTTCCACAAACACACTATTAACAAAGTAATTGGCATGGTTCTGACAAGATAGAAATTAATATTTACGATTTCCTGAGCACACCGAAACCATGACGAAAGGACAGCTAGTGTTAATAATCTAGTGTCAGCAGGGTCATAGTTAGAAGAAAAAATATTGTGTTCGACATTAGCGAAGGCCCAATTTCATTCATTCTATAAAACATTAAAATTAGAATCAAAACAACTTTCATACATTAACAATGATAATTATATTCATGTGATGAGGACCAGGACAGAATCACCTAATCTCAACAGGAAACCTTGGAGCTTGGATGATGTTGCTGTGGAACCCTGAGGAGCCAGATCTTTTCCATTTCCCTACAGTCTGCCCTATTCTCAAGGAATTCAAAAGAAATTTGTTTGGGAAGAACATACTCGCTGAAAACCAGGTCCAGAAGAATATTAAATGGAGAGGATTATTCATTACTTTACAATTATGTAAAGAGACCATTAAAGTATAAATTTGATTATATATAAAACTATATACTATATTATTTTATCATTCTATAAGTTTTCATTTTGTTTTCTGGTTTATGTTACTTTAATACTCAAAATTATAAATTTAAGTTTATTTTGAAAGAAGAAAGAACTTGTCACTTAAGCTGGTTGGGTAACCCTCTTCTGTAAATTTCTATGTGTTGTAAGAATTGTTAAATATGGAAACGAAAATATAATTGACTTTATTGATTGATTCATATTCACGATATAGAATAATTGTATATAACAACATTTATAGGCACTTGAAATATGCAATAAGATTATATTTTGAATTTTTGAAATCACCCCCTCTGAACCCTCCCTCTCACTGGTCTATTTTCAGTCATTAACAAAATTGACCTTTAGTTTCACATGAACCATGTATCTATTGAGATTGGTAATGGTCAAACAAAAATTGTGACTGGTGGATGAATATATTTATATCTTTTTGAACGGACCTCGTTTTCATCGGCTTCTAGGTAGGTTCGATGGACATTCGAAGAAATTTTTCGATAATTGCATAATGAGTACGACCTCAATAGCTGATTTCCCTTAAGGTTAATCAATTTTGGCTGTAATTTTAGCATAAGCTAAATATAAATTAAGATGTGTATTGTGAGAGTCATTTCTAGAGAAATAATATATATGACAGTGTGTATAGACTGTAAGCTATCCCTTTACTTTTTTAATTTATATTACCATATTTTATGTATAGCTAAAACTGTGTAAAATGGACAAAAATATTTACTATTATTTTTGACATTGAAATTCAAAACCATTGACGAGATGGTGTATTTTTTAATGTTGATTATATTAGTAATTAACATCATTATCTCAAATGGTTAGTTTTGATATTACAATATAATTTTGGTGCAGTAATTATTTCCTTACATTGTGTAATTTAAGAAATTTAAAAATATTGATTAATTTAACATAAATGATGAACTAAGTGATAGTTAATGCTGTTTAATTTATTTTTAGAGTTCCATCTCAAAAAACTTAAGCCAGCCACTGGAGTAAAAACATCAAGAAGCTATAGAAGTCCAAGGCAAGCAGTAAATCTATCTATGGAATGCTCACCTGCAACTGCTGGGGCTGAGAAACATTTTACCTGTTGTGAATGCAGTTACAGCACAAATTATGTACACAACTTAAACCAACACATACAGGTTAAACATTCAAGTGATAAGCCTCACTCCTGCCCATACTGTGAATACAGTGCTGTTCAGGCTGCCAATATAAAGTATCACATATTGGCTAAACACTCAAGTGACAAACCGCACTCATGTCTTTACTGTGAATACAGTACTGTTTGGGTGGGCAATCTCAAGCAACACATACATGCTAAACATTTGAATGAGAAACCTCACTCCTGCCCCTACTGTGAATACAGTGCTGTTCAGGCTGTCAGTCTAAAGTTTCACATACAGGCTAAACATTCAAGTGATAAACCTAACTCCTGCCCCTATTGTGAGTACAGTGCTGTTCACAAGGCCCGTCTGAAGCATCATATACAGGCCAAACATTTAAAAGAGAAGCCTCACTCCTGTCCCTACTGTGAATACAGTACTGTTCGGGGAGACAGTCTAAAGCTTCATATAAAGTCTAAACATTTAAACGACAAACCACATTCATGCCCATACTGTGAATACAGTACTGTTCAGAAGTATCATCTAAACCGTCATTTACAGGCTAAGCACACAAAAGACAAATCTTTATAGCTTGTTATAGAATGAATGAGGAGGGAACAAGAGTTAGATATGTCAATTTTTTAATTTCCTTAACACGTTGACAGCGGCCGTCGATGGGTAGTCGACAGTGGCGCCCCTTCCCAAATAGCGACCGTCGATAACCCTACGACACCTGTTAGTTCTATTTCAATTCATTCTGTCTCGGTCTAGCCAACTGGAAACTACTCTAAACTTTCTCCTCGCCATTTCAAACAGTCCTTTATACCTGTGCCACCCGTCACCGGATTTTTTTTATTTTTCTCTTGAGATTCATCTCTAAAGGTAAGTTTCACAATCTTTATTTTTCTGCCTATTTATATGGCTTTAAATAATCATATTATAAATAGATTATATGAAATTAGTTATGCAAAAAGGTTCCGACCCATCTTCCGAATTCGGGGATAGAAAATTGCCCACTAAATCCAGAAGTGGTAAGGAATTAGAGAAACCGGAGGCGGTACTAAAGTACAATCAGTTTATGGGAGGTGTTGATAGGAGCGATCAGCTTCTCAGTTATTATCCGTGCGAAAGGAAAACAATGCAATGGTACGTGAAGGTGGCTTTCCACATGTTTCATGTGATCATGAATAATGCATATCTTTTGCATAAAAAACATGCCCCTGAAAGTCTAAGACTGTTGGAATTTCGGGATAGCGTGATAATGGCATTGCTGTACAGGAATCGTCCCAACACCCAAATTTCTCCTGCAATTAGTCATCAGCAAAAAATTCACAGACCCATGCAGGTGCCCTGTAATGAAAAAAATAGGTCGATGAAGAAGCGTTGTTCATATTGTACAAAACTAGGAAAACGTACAGAAACCAATTTTTTTTTTGTGATGATTGCGACGGAAAACTAGGACTCTGTATTGATTGTTTCAAATCCTCTGTATTGATTGTTTCAAATCCTATCACAATTATAAATAAATTTAAACAGTAAAATAAATAAATTGTTTGTAAGAAAATAAAACTGTTTTCTCTTTATTAATTAAATTTGTCAGAAAACTAGTTATAATGTTATAAAAATCACTGTAAATGTTGTGAATAAGACAATAAAACTTTTTTCTTTTTAAATTTTTGTGATTTCGAAATCCTAAAACCTTACAGTAAACTATTCTCTTATTGTCAATAATATATTTCAAATTCCTAAAGCATGACAGGGTAAACTTCTCTACTTATGTCCTTCAAGTGACATTTTTCAAATAATGGCCATTACAGATAAACATTTTACAGAAAATAATTAATTTTTAAAAGGTCCAAGGAAAATCCCGTTAGACATTATTTTACTATTACTTTCCTTTTACGAGTCTGACTTTTATTTCCAGGTAAGAGATTTTTCGTTGTAACCACCCCTTTTCAGGTAAAATTAAGTGGAATAAATATTTCAAAGGATATTTGTAAAAGGTCAAAGAGAATCCTTTTGCACATTATTCACCCCAGACTTTCCTTTTACAAGTCTGACTTTTATTTCCAGGTAAGAGATTTTTCGTTGTAACCACCCCTTTTCAGGTAAAATTAAGTGGAATAAATATTTCAAAGGATATTTGTAAAAGGTCAAAGAAAATCCCTTTGCACATTGTTTTCGTCCAATTCTTCCACAGCTATACAATTTTTCATTGAAACACATTTCAACAAAAATATTGCAAATGGACCTTTTTGAAAACAACTAATACTTTTATAAATTTAATTATTAAACATATTTTTTATTAAATATAATCTGCCTAATCATAATAAAGGTAAGTAAAAATAATATTAATTGGTATTTTAAATATTATCCGAGTTTTGTTTCCAGTGCATGAATGGATGTCCCTTCCTATTGGCAGCTGTTCGAAGAAATTTGTTATGATACATTTTAAGCATTGCATTAGGATTAAATTTAAACAAAAAAAATTTTCTGCCATGGGGAATGATCTTAACTCATACAGCTTAGCCGTCAACGTGTTAACACATTCCTTAAGAAACACTTCCTGAGGTTCATCCTATTGATACTATGCCAAAACTGTACTAGAGTCGGTCCAATAAAAAGCATCCGTAATAGAGTTAAATTCTGATAATGCTGGTGTCTCCTTTCTAGCCCCAATGAAAGCATCAAGAATTTCCAGACTTGGAATTGTACTCTTTTTCAGAGGAGACTCTTTTAACCGTAACTGGACTAACTGTACTTTCACACCCCACTCATACTCTATCCTTAAAAGAGCACTATAGCATAAGCATACTTAGTGGTGACACAAAATGTGTGGAGAGATACATGTCCCATAAGTTTTTTCGAAAAATCCACCTAGGCACTTCCACACTAGATAGGTCAGAGACAACCACTTCAGGAATGGTTGGGCTCATCATTCTAACTTCCCTTCATGTGCCATGATCTTTGTAATAGTAACTTAGGTCACAAAGACACAGGTGAGGTAAATTCCATTCTTCAAAGGCGCTGAGCTCTAGACAAAAGTTCAGAGATGCGCTTCAGGTCCCCTTCATTCCATATGATCTGATTAATTTTCAACACATCTTTCCATCGGTCCCAGATATATCCAAGAATCGGGGTATAGGCAGGGATGAGAGCATCAGGGCCAGTGCTCTCCTTACCCTCTTAAGTCAAACAGGGTATTACAAATATAACAGATGAAAGAAAGGTGTGGGCTACTCAGTGGAGATGGGGGGGGGGGATTCGTTGTGAAATTAATTTAGAAATGTTTTTAATGAAGAAAAAGAAGGAAAAAAAAATCAATTGACAGGGCGCCACCTACATTTTTCATGAGGGGGGGTGGTAATAAAGAAAACATATAACTTGGTGAAATGTAGGAAAACCAAAAGAAAAAAAAATATGTTCGAAATTGAGATTCGAACCCAGGGCTCTTACTCTGAAAGCAGCTTCCTCTAGCTACTATGCTATACAGCACTTGCTGATAAGAAATCCCAGCCCAGGGTGAATCTCTGAATTCTTCATTATAATTATTATGATAATAAAGGCTTCTGCCAAAATGACAATAATAATTATAGGAAAGGGGGTCATATAATAAATTAATCCGTATAGGAATAAATTATAATGAAAATGATATGAACTCTTGAACACAAAAAATAAGTACATAAAAAATTGGTTAAAATTAACAAAGTAAATAAAACCTGGGAGTCCTTAAATTTACAATTAGACCTAATAATAAAATAATATATAAAAAAAAAGGATTATCTTCTTATTTACAAATCTAAAAAGTCATTTAGCTTGTTGACATAAAAAATAAATTTTAACTTTAATAAAACCATATTTATCTCGGTTAGCACTGAGGGGGGGGGGGCAGTATTAACCCAAAATTTGGGATTTACTGGCTGTTCAAAAATAAATGTATATTTCCCATACCTGGCCAGGGTTTAATTGGTTTATAAAATTCAGCCGCTTCTCCGGTTGCTCCAGGCATCGGTCTCTCCCGGGATTACTTGGAACACTCTTGAATCCTGCACTATTGGATTACTGGGCCCTGTTATTTTCCAGCCGAAAATCCGAACTTACAGCACACAAAAATCTTCCCGTTCCAAGTCAGAGCTCCCAGCACGTGGCGTAATCCTATCCTCTGCTTGCCTCCCACCATCACATTTCTCCACCTTCCCCTCGTCTAGGCTCTCTTCCCCTCCTGTCCCTCATTAACTACTATTTAATCTAATTAACTACAACTAACTTAACTTATCTAAACTTAACTTATTTAAAACTAAATACCTATACTTATATCTGCATTAATATTTAGTTTTCTACCTAATACTTAACTAATCTTAAATCTAGATTCCAATATAAAATAATTCTTAATATTAACATTAATAAGGGGGGTGGCAGAGTATTCTCGCCTGGCTGGAAATTTCTGTAAATTGGAGGAAAAGGGGGACACGACGGTGGCACAAAAAAAAAATACAGTGTAACAAGGGTAGCTTCAAACAATTTCTTTGATTTAGATAAAGTCTGTTAAATTTTTTTCCCACCAGTACTAGTAACACAGTTTTCAACATAAAAAAGTTTAAACAATATGTCTGTTGTATTAGATAACTTAGGATCAAACTCCATCATACATTTTCCTGAATTGTAATTAATCACCTCGCCCAAGAGAAAAGGAGTAGACTTACCATTAAGCGCCAAGCATCTGTCTTCCCTTCTCGATTAATCCATAAAAACCTTAAAAACATGTTATAGTCTGGGTGAACAGCTATCTGTTGGAAAGCTTTCTTGATAAAAGAAGAAACCCCAATCTCTTTCACACAGAATTTCACAGTAACGGCTGCTATATCTTCAATAATCTCCCTTTTCTAAAAAATCATTTAAGTTAATTACCATTAATTTTAGCAGAAGCTTTTAAAAAAACAGGTCGAATTGGTGTAGTGCTTTCTCTTTCAACACAGATTGATGAGGTAAATAGTGACTAACATCCCAGGTCTCCTCTGGAATCCTTTCAATGACACCGTCCTCAGCCCACGAGGAAAAAAATACTAGCATAAGCTTCACTTAAATTAGTTTTTGCAACCTAGTAATGGTTTTCTTCAAACTACGTCTAGCCAATGACTAATTAGTGGGTACCAAAGACAGCTTGACTGGCACTTTCACTTGATACCTACGATCATTTAAAATCACTATAGATTCTTTACAATTTTGAGAATGCTTACCAAAACTTGTTTCTTCCTCATCATGGTCTTTATATGGTCTCACACTCCTGTAGGCTCAAGTTACCAAGATTCGTAACATTTGAAAGCTAGAGAAGAGCGGGTTCCTCACTTTGAATTTTAAGTTTCAACAGCCCACAGCGTAAAACCTTTTGTTTTCCTATGAGTAGTTTCCACCAATACTTGCTCCTGTCAGTGAATCAATATGAGGCCCCCATTGATTCATGCTCATCAGAGAAGCTGACATTGTTGCAACACAGTTCCTCAAGCCATACTTCCAGAGCCCAGTGCCCCAAAATTATACCCATAAGTTCCTTCAAGACTTCATACTCTTACTTTATAACTGTTGTGGTGGCACTTCCCGTGGTTGCACCACCAAACAGCGAATGAATCATGATATCCTTCTTCAAAGATGAATAACCTAATTTTTCTGCCACACTATGAGTTACATAAGATCTTTGAGAGCTCTAGCCTTCTGCTCACTGTTAACGTTCATAATGACAACTAATGATTGCATAAGAACACCAGAAAGATTAGTGTTTGCCAAACTATGCACTACCTGGTCTTCTTTAGATGCAGTAGTTTTTAATTATTCCTTCTTTGCGGGCACACTAAAGGGATATATCAGACACCATGTAAAATACACTTTAGTGCAGCCTTCAATTGTTTTCAAGAATGTTCTTTCCTTAAGCAATTAAAACACCAACCATTACTAGAGAGCTTACAAAGAATATCATCCAATTTCATTTCTTGTGGTTTAAAACGCTAATATGGCAACATTACAAAATAAAAGTTTGAACTAGTTGAGTGTTTACTATCCCTTTAATTAACAAGGTCTGCATGTAGCTGTTGAAACCGCTCCTCACCTTCCACTTCAAGTTTTAAAAACAGCTCTTTAAACTGCCCCGAGTCTCCATTAGGATCTTCTTGACGCTTTCTGTGACTCTCCCAAATCCTCACCACAGATTCTGGGAGTGAAGAAGTTAGATAGAACTAACTGCCCATTGTCCTCTTTTAAAATAGTTTCCTTACCTACAAGTATAGAGTCCCTTTTGTAAACAATCCTCAACCAATTGATCCTACAACACTAAGTTTTGTCGGTCTCTTCCTCTATGTCCTTCTTGTTCCCCTCCTTAAGGTAAGTGTCCACTGGAGACAAAATAGTCTCGAGACTTGACTCTCAAATGTATATGGGTGTGAAAGCAGTCTCAGAGACCGGAGAGTACTGGTCTCTGAGAGAGGATTTGTCACGAGTGGACAGGCTCATTCCTGCTCTCGGGGTCTAGTCTCAAGTCTTCCGTCAATGTTGGAAGAGCTGACACCTCAATCTGAGACTTGCTTAGAAGATTGCTATCAAAGAGGATGTTTTTTCCCCCCAAAATTTATTCTTTCGTGTTTATTAAATTTGGTAAAATGAGTGTACGGCAGTGGACAGAGGAAGAAATTTTCAATTTGATTAATCTTTTCAAGGAAAAGGAATTTTTTGCAGAATATTAAACACAAATTATACAGGAATCGAGATTTCAAAATTACTGCGTATGAAGAAATGGCGAAAAAATTCAATGTAATGCTCATGAGATACAAAGAAAAATACACAACTTAAGAAATCAGGTAAATATTTATTTTTTTATTATTAATATTACAATGCTATTATTATTGTTTATAAATAAATATGACTGATTATAAATATTTGAATCGCTTTTCAGGTTTCACATGAAGTACTAAAGCTGAAAAAAAATGAAGAGTGGTGATGGTTCAGATGACCGATATGACAGCAAATGAAAGTTTTTTTCTGCACTGCATTGTACCTGGTTTCACACCAACTGCAACATCGTCAAACATGGTAGGTACTTTAATAATTTTACATAGATATCCGGGCACTGGCGGCAAGAAGCTTAGCAACAATTGCCAAACTCTCTAATTAATTACATAAATAAACACTAACAGTAAAAATCAAATACCCACGCAATATCTACACAAGTGCCTGGGCACCTAGACATAGTTTTAGTTATATTACATTATTTTCTCCTCAAATATATTTTATTTACCTATAATTATTCAACTTATGAAGTGATATTGCCATCAAACCTCACCATCAGTTGTCATGAAATATTCTCTAAATTCGTCTCTCACATCTTTTTGAGATCGAATAATTTTGCTGAAGTCCAGTGTTTAGTGGAAACAATGTTCCCTCTGGTTGAGGTTCATTGTGCTATTCGCCATTTACAATTTCATGAGTACTAGGATCTACATAATCAACTGATCCAGGGCACAAATAATTATTTGATGTAGAAATTAAAAAAATATGCAACACACATATTGCCAGAGTAACATCTTTTACTTTAATTGGTGCCAAATTTATTGGTTTTCGGAGGACTCTGAATTTACGGAACAAAATGCCAAATACATTTTCTATTATACGACGAGCACGGCTCAATCTATGATTAAAAATTTGGCATGTTGCAGGTTAATTTCTGTGTCCATAGGGCTTTAAGATGTACAACATCGTTGCAAAGGCATAATCTGTCATCATTATGTATGGAAATGATAAATATCTTTGGGGCAGAGGTTCTGGTTTAGGAAGAGGTAACCGTTTGTTTTTCAATGCATCATGCAGGGAACAGTTTGTAAATATGCCTCCATCAGAAATTCTACCATTGCAGCCAACATCTACATAAATGAACTTATAATGGGTATCAGCCATTCCCCATCAAAACAATACTATGTGATTTCTTATAATTATAGTAAAGGCTTCCAGAATTATGTGGAGCCACCATTGTAATGTGCTTGCTGTCAATAGCTCCAAAGCAATGTGGAAATTGCCATTTTAATGCATATTGATTCGCATATTTCTTTAATTGTATGACACTGAAATAAAAATAAACTTTAAATTATTTTTTTGTAATCTTGTTTAGGTGTTGGTGAATCACCCTCTAATTTTAAATTACTTTTTAAAAAAATTAAATATACAAATAAATTTCTACAGTTTTATATATATAAAAAAAAACACGAATTAAAATCATAATTTGTTTGTCAATAATCATAAAATGTTAAGATATATTTTATTAATGTAATTATTTAATAATATTAATTCTTAAGAAAATTTTTATATAAATAAATGAAAACAGACATTTATATAAAAAAAAAATATGTTATTCATTTATATAATAATTGTGTCAAGAATATTTTAATTAAATAATCATCTATATAGAATATACTTTGAGATACATAATAAATACTGATTCCATTCTTAATTTTTCAGAATAATACCCTGGAACTCTCAGAAAATTTACAGAATGAGCAAGCACTAAATGTACCACCACACACAATTCAACAAAATAATTAAAGAAGCTCCAAGAAAAGGCAGTTGCAAGATGATGAGAATTTTTTGAAAGAAGCTATTGAAATTATGAAAAAACTGAAAGATGATTTTGATTGCTTTGGAAATTACGTAACCCTGAAATTAAAAACTTTAAAACCCGATTATTACAGAGGTATATTGAAAAGTAGAATTCGTAAAGCAAATATTGCCGATATGGATGAAAAAAACTGCTGGTCCAGTGGAATACCCTCTCCTTCAAGTACAAATGACGCATCGTGTTCCAATCCATTGTCTTCTCCAACTGTAGTTCAGAATTACAGTTCTCCACCACCAGTAGAAGCTGCGTCCACAACTAAAGATAAGCCCAAAGATCATTCAAGTCATATTTTTATGATTCATTCTGTTCTTATTGAAATAATTAATTGTATTTATTTATAAGTATTATTAAGTTTGTATTTTGTAGTGATATAAAAATATAATTAAAGGTTAAAGATAAAAGTTACCTCACAAATTGTTCAACTCAACAATTCTTATTTAAATAATTAATGTATTAGGTATAGTATTATGTCATAATTATAAAAAAATAAAGTTATTTAGAAATCACCTCATAATTATTTTTAAGTATTTTGAAATTTAGAAATTACCTTTAAATATTTTTCCTTTAAGTTATCATAAATAGCTTGGCATACTTCGATAACTATTCTTCCAATTGTTCAAGGTGGAATCCGGAAAAGATATTGCAAACCACTATAAGCATCTCCTGAAAGAGAAATTCATTTGAAAAATATGGGTAATTAAACAAATATAGGTACTCAAAAAATATGAGTAAACATACACATGCTTACCTAAATCCAGAAAATAAAGGTTGACCATTAATCTGTCATGAACAGAAATTGCATCACAATTTTGTATCTTGCTTGATAATCAGATGTTTTACTAAATCTAATAGTTGTTTGAATCGCACTGCAGACATCCGAATAAAATTTTGAAACTGATGTGCATCCTCCAACCGTAACTCATTAATGAGAGTTGAACCGGCTCCCAAGTTAATTCGACAATCCTCCTAATTCCTTGCCCAGCACTTTTTTTTTATTTTAATTTTCCGTTTTTGTACAATCTTATATGCAATTAAAAAAGCTAGGGCCTGATGTGAATCCATTTTGCAAAATAAAAATGCTTATAACCACAAACAATCAAACTGCAATATAACTCTCTATCTTGGTGTCACACAATACTGCAAGATGTGTCTCTAGTGGACACACAAATGTCTTGGTCGAATCTCTCGCACCAGTTTTGAATTAGCAAGAGATCTCAAATGGACAAGAACCTGAGACCAATCTCGAGATTTTGTTTTAAGTCGACACTTATATGTGGCCTAAAATGTGGTTGTCTAGAGATTTGGACAAAGTTGCTTCAACATCGTCATTGGCTATAATAAAGAGCCTCCTTAACTGAATCGGACTGGTCTTTAAATGTCACTCCCAATCAGCCATAGTTGCAAAAACGTGAACATTAATAAATAATAAAATAAATGTCACTCATTGTGAAAATCATGTTGGTTCCCTGCAAGGTATGTCAGTGTTTTGGGAATAACTATGAGTGAGATAGGAAAGGCAATGAAACTTTGAATTACTAACACTTTATTAAGCTAAAAAACACACAATGGTCAGAGAAAAGTAAACATAGCAGAACTTTTACGTGTGTCTCCTCAGGGGTCCATATTGAATCTCTCCGAGCTTAGAATTCGGTCCTTCACCAAAGCTTCTTCTTAGAGTAATAAATTGTTTCAGAAAGAATAAATGTAAACCCTTAACATGGCTTAGGTATTTTAAGAATGGCACACAAAGGCAAACAACCATAATACATAATGTGTGGTTACACATTAGTAGTTATAAATTTTCACTTAGGAATGGGTATAAATACAGCATAACAAACAAACTTATTAAATCATAGCTAAAGTGTGATCAAGATTTAATGGAATGTCTTTCCTTTGGTACGACCTGGAAACAGCAACAGAGCCTTCTTCCGTCTCTACTCCTAGCTCAGCAGATCATCCATACCATTGTAATTTACAATCAACAAGCATCTGTACTTTTGTTGTAAATAAATTATTGTAGTGAACATTTACATTAAGTTACTTTAATAAATAAAGCTGTTTATTACTTTTTATTTAACTTTGTTTTTACAATTTACTGAACCTGGATTTTTAATTCTGTATAAAAGCTGTGAGTTTTCTTTTTATTTACATTCCTATTGAGGCTAACCACTAACATATCTTGGTCTCAGTCAAGAAGAAAGGATTATCATGTTGGTTGTGTTATATTTGTTGCCTTCCTCTGGAATATTTTTAATTATAATATAAGGCTTCAACTTATTAACGCAATTTTAAATTATAATATAGGACTTCAACTTATTAACGCACCAGTTCAAATAAATTTGAGTTGGTACATTCCTGTTTTTTATGTATTATATGGATATCAGCAACACTTTCAGGTTCCAAAATAAGAAATATTTCTTAGTGCCCTTGATTTTTTAAATTCCTAGTTTCATATCAAAAGGATTTATTGATTTCCTAAAACCAATCGTTGTATCTTCATGTTAGTTGGGATTATTAATCTTAACAATTAATTTGAAGGATGGTTTCACTTTTGTTTTGACTGTATTAGAGAGTAAAATGATTTGTCGCTGACCTCATTGTGGATCAATTATTTTTCTTAGCGATATTCTTCTAAACCAATAGCTTTAAGCACACCAATTTCTTAAATCTACCCTTAATCTACTAGTAGATGACAAAAATGAGGTCTGTTCAAAATTATATATATGTGTGTATATGTATAGATATATAAAATTGTAACCTCTGTCTGTACATTGATTTTTTTCACGAATTTTCACTTCACATGTCATAGACACCATAACTGCATTTTGTTTCTTTCGTGTGTTTGTTTATTTGTTTGTTACCTTTTCACGCATAAACAGCTGAACCGAATTTTATGAAAGTTGGTATGTATATTACTACTAACCCAACTTAGACTTTAGGCTATATTAATATCATCTGAGACGAACTGGAGTGGGGGTTATAAGGGAAGCCTGAAATTAAAAATAGCGATATTTCGTTTCCTATTGGTTTTTCGGCAAATATGAAAATAACAAAAGTTGTTTATTTTGTTATTTAGAGTAACTTTTGTTAAATACACCTTTTTCTTATACTGAATTATAAACAAGATATACGCTAAAACCTATAGCGGAAGTGAACAATTTTATTTGGGACAAAAGACCCAACCGAAATAAATAAAACTCGGTATGTGTATTAGCACTAACGCTTTCATTATAATAAGCCATACCAACATTTCTAGGGACGGGCAGGAATGGGGGTTGTAAGGGAGGCCTGAATTTAAAATAGCGGTATTTCGTTTTCTATTCGTTTTTCGGCAAATATGAACATAACAAAAGTTGTTTACTTTGT